>NJDC01003496.1:44137-65296 GCA_002245475.1 Calephelis virginiensis
CTTAGAGTACATAACAACCACAGCTTTAATCTATTTCTAAAATAACTTACAACGCAGCTCAACCAAATCTAAAAGCATAAAGTGTAAAAAGAGTAAAAAGTTTAAAGCCGAAGCGCATAATCTAAAAAGTAGTACTGTATGTAGAGGACCTTAAAATGAAAAAAATCTGCATCGACGTTTGCATCTTAGAGTACATAACAACCACAGCTTTAATCTATTTCTAAAATAACTTACAACGCAGTTCAACCAAATCTAAAAGCATAAAGTGTAAAAAGAGTAAAAAGTTTAAAGCCGAAGCGCATAATCTAAAAAGTAGTACTGTATGTAGAGGACCTTAAAATGAAAAAATCTGCATAGACGTTTACATCTAAGGGTACATAACAATCACAGCTTCAATCTATTTCTAAAATAACTTACAACGCAGCACAACCAAATGTTGAAGATAAAAAGTTCCGAGTTCGTGTTTAATCTCTGATCTCTGTATCTTGCGCGTGTCTGGCGATCACGTAGCAGGCACTTAACTCCGGTAACCTAGCTTTATGACGTCTCAATACTCATACAGCTAGATAACCAAAGATAATTCGCCTATCTACATCTTCAACAGCTTCCGCAAGTTCTTGAGTTTCATCGTCACTATACTCGTTGATCTTGATTTTCTTTGTGTTTCCGCTACTGTAGTCAGTAGTTCAGTGGTTCGGTATTGACGTTGATTGAGGTTTCAAGTTTGATTTCGGATCGAGGGTTGATTTTTAATCCACGATTTCATCGGCTTCGCCTAAAGTAAATTACTGAACCAGCTAAGGTAATTGTGTTTTTAAAATAACAATGTAAATATGCTACATAAACTAGTCCTCCATTTTCCTTTTTGTTATATAAAATTTCAGATAACATTTTAAACAGATGTTGGTTGACCTACATTTGGTAAATAATTTTGATTGAAGATTCGAGATACATTAATTTTCAGACACAATATTCAAAACCTAACTTTAATCTAAACATATAATATCACGAAAATATAATAGAACTTCATATTATAATGAACATACAAAAAACAATTTAAAAATATGCGATATGTATAAGTACGTATGCAAATGCTTTCGTGTGCGTATGTATGTGCATGTTTGTAAATTCAACCAGTGTAGACGATTCATTAATTTACCTTGATGAGTGAAGAAATTTTCTCTTTTAATTACTAATATTCAAGTAAATATTAAAAAAACATACTTAATGCATAAATTGGACAGCCCAGACTCCAAAATTCAGGTTACAAGAGAGTGCCTAGTGTAACAAGTAGTTTTTCCTGAAAAAGACATATTTTTTCACATTAAAATCTCGAAAAGAATTAGTTAATGTATGGATATAAAATCAATGAGTTTTTTGGATAAAATAACCGATTTCAAGTCAAAGTCAATTTTACAAAGTCATTGTAAATAAGTGTACACAACTTAATTTCAATAAATAATTCTTTTTTTTTTCTTGCTACTATCTTAATATATACTATTAGTTACGTGTCTCGTTGTTTGTCCGCGATGGACTCCTAAACTATAATCGATTTCAATAAAATTTGCACACCGCGTGCAGTTTAATCCAACTTGAAAGATAGGTTAGCTCAGTCTATGATCAAAAAAATTACCATCCGAACGATGCCTAAACAGCCAGGTTGTAATATATAAAACAAAATACGAAAGGCGATTTCTTTAAGAACTATAAGATTAGGAGCTGTAATAAAGAATTTCCAAAAGACATGGGAATAAACTTTAGGAACTGACGGTAACTGATTTTGTGGTAATTGTGTGGCTGCATTGCATGCTATCCATCTATTCAACAAAACATTGAAATACTGGTTTGTAAAACAAAAAATAATTTATTTATTAAAAATATTACTAGTAATGCATGACTTTAGTCATGTAAAAAATGTTATCCCGTAATTTTTTATAATTGAAAAAGTCATTAGAAAATTTTAAGAGAAGTCGCCTCTGTGGTCTAGCGGTTCAGTTGTTGGACTTGACTGCATTGGGTTTGAATCCCGGGTCAGTCAACAAAAGGAAAATTGGGTTTTTGCACTTTCTAATAAAAAATGTTGCTTGGTATTGGATATGTGCACAGTTGGCGATAGGCTTGCCACCTATCACATTGTGGGACTCATTGTCTTCGGCTAGTCGTAGGTGCCCTGGTTGTACCTCTGCCTACCTCTTCGGGGATATGGGTGTGAAGATACTTACTTACTTTAGGGAGAACATGTAGTGTTACGCAGAATTCCCAAAGAAAAAAGCCAAAAATTTGTTAATTACTTTGAATCTAATAATAAAAACTCACTTACTCTAAGTCAAAGGAATCTTTGATGTTGTGGTATCAAACGTTGTGGATTGTTGTTTTTATTTCTGTCATTTTCCGTCACTTTCCGATTGTTCGTCATTGTGTCGGTGTAACTTAAACAGGACCTGAAATTGAGATACATTTTCTTTTAAATTATTGTCTATCAACAATAAAAAAAACATCGCTAAAAACTGTTTTGAAACTGTCAAAAAATTTAAAACAATACATAGTTAACTACCCTCATTTTTTTAGAAATATACTATATTATTTACTGTAAAAAGGATAGGAAACTTATAAAAAAATATGTATCAAATATATCTAATAATAATAATAAAAAAGTATCACGTCTATAACCTGTACCTACCTACATAAGAAATAGGCAGAGGCACAACCAGGACACCCTCGACTAGCCGAAGATATTAAGTCCCAGAATGCGGTATGTGGCAAACCTATCACAAACCGGGCATTTCACAATATTCATTTCAAGTTCAACCTAAATTTCTCTAGTAAAAGCAATTTTAAGATACATAATAAAATATTTTAAGTATTATAGTGTCTCAAGTCGTACTCATTGTTGCTTAATTAAACATTTATACCTATTTAACCTTAAACCAATCTACGGAAAGAGACATTACTGCTACAATTCAGTAATTAAATTAATACTGTTACTTTGCAATAACGAATAAAAAAACATTAAGCAAAAAAACTGATAATACAATCTCTTAAAGTATAAAAGCTATTTTAAATTGGCCATAATTAAGTTAAAACATCAAAACTGTAAAGAAAAATACTGTCTAAAATAAACTAAGTTACATTTACTTTTTGTACAAACAAACTGAAACCTCTCAATCTTCACAAGAAAATTTATTTTAAGCTTAATTAGTACCGCAAAATTTTTTTTTTCCGAAAAAAAGTTTTATTTTTTTATGTTTTCATTCAGGGACATAAACAACCAGTGTTATTTGTGAGTCCCAGATGAGGCTTCAATTCGCAAAGCTAATTTCGGGGAGTCGGTAGAGAGACATATGCCATTTATGTTTTGCACTTACTAAGCACAAGTTACGTGATATATCTTCATAAATTCTTCATACATTTTTAAATCTGAGCTCCTGACCTAATAAAGCACTTGTGCTAACTAAGAAACTTTACTATTTAAAATGATCCTGAATTGCTTTTTGGAGATTGCAAGTTCTGAGCTTCCGAGAAGACGTTTTTTCAGCTTTAAGCATTATTTCTTTGTTATATCTAGTGACGCACAATATATAATACGAAATATATTTATTTGCAAAATACAAATTCAACATGGTAACATTAGTTTTACATCAATTAATGAAGCAATCGCCTCTGTGGTCTAGCGGTCCAGGTGTTGGACTTTACTGCATGAGGTCCCAGGTTCGAATCACGGGTCGGGCAACAAAGAAAAATTTGGTTTTGCCGATTTTCTAATAAAAAAATGTTGCTAGGGGTTGGTTGGCGATAGACTTGCCACCTATCACATTGTAAGACTTAGTGTCTTCGGCTAGTTGTAAGTGCCCTGATTGTGCCTCTGCCTACCTCTTCGGGGATATGGGCGTGAAGACACTTTTTAATGAATCAAAATCAAAAAGAAAAAACCGTTAGAAAGTGTATTTGCCTCGACTACGATAGTAAAACTATTACGCATACATAAGGTTTGTTAAATAAGACATCGAGTCTACTTCGCGGTCGTGCAAATAGATTGTGCAAAGATATTCGTCAGAGTTCGAGGAATAATTTGTGTAAGGTTAATATGAAATACATGTACCAGAGTATGTTGACCCTTCTCGCTCCTGTGCCTTCTATGTGTGTATTTTGTTTCGCTCAATTTAAGGCGAAGTTTTCCTAAACTGATTTTAGTAGGGACAGTCTTAATGTTTAATGTTTTTATCATATAATACACGCAAATACATATATCGAAAAATATGTCTTAAAGACATGCCCAGATCAGCAAAACAAATATGTATTAAAACATTTGCAAACCATAGTAAAAAACTACTACACTTGTAACACTTTGGAACCTTGTATCATATCGTATAACCAAATTAATATTGGTCCACTTGATCGTTGCTGGGTTAAATTTGGTGTGGGCTTAATTATTACTGAAATTCGGGATATGGTGATTTAACCCCATGTTAACAGCTAATATTTAGCTCAGGAACGAGTAAGAGATGCCATCTAGTGTTTCCGTGTAGCAAAAGTAAGGGTAATTAATGTATTTTACTTAAATCCTTTTCTCAATGCAAAAACTCATCACACGGGTATCAAATGGTTGGGGTATATCTCAAGGGTTAATGTTAAAATTATAAACACTTTTTTAATAATAGCCGCCATATTGGATTTGCGGAGATGTAACTTCGTACTCAATAACTATCGCACTCAACAATATTTGATACATAAATAGCGAAATAAATTTAATAAAACTGGTATTTAACGGGGACCGAATCCGAGCACTAACGCTTGTAGTTGTAAGGCGTGTACTACTCGACCAACGAGGCGGCAATAACGTTATTTCAAATTATAGGTTTGCGGCGTATTTTGTTATAGAGATCATGTTACAGTGGTTTCAAATTATGACCATGACAGCTCAGACGTAAAGGAAGCAGCGACCTAGAATTACTCATCGTTGCATTTTCCTTCCTCCGCGTAAGATTTTCATGAAAACATTGTTCAGATTTCTTAGATAACACCGTATTTATTTCATGTATATTATACAAAAGTTCTTCTATATGAATCGAAAAATTACCACCGGATGAGAATGCGGCCACTCACTGCGAAGATCTGGCAAAAAAAACTCAAAGGCGGGCTTGTAAATAAATAACTAAATAATAATGCCAAAACTTTAGACCCCTTTTTACGAAAATTTATGAGTATGAAATTTGGCACACTTATAATTTATGAGTAGGAGAAATGCAGAACGCTAATATTTTTCAATAATAATGATTATAAAGTACATTAAATGAATAAATAAAACCTTACCATGCATTTGACACAACCAAACGAATAAAAGATCACAGATGGCGCACTAAAAAGTTTGGAAACAAAGTAGTTGGTCTTGAGAAATGAAGATGGCGTTAAAATTTATTATGATCAACAAGATATTAAAATTTATTATGGTCGAATTTCCAACCAATGGGCGACCACTATAATATATATTATAATAATATTGCTGGACAAGTTACACACAATTAAATCTAGCCCCAAAGTCAGCAAATTATATGCTCAACTCAAATAATTTGTCTCTAAGTCAATACTATACTAAAGATGCAGATCTGTCTGTTAAACACCGTAGCAATACCACTAAAGCAATTTTGATAAAATTCAGCATTTGTGTAACTCAATATCGCGATCAGCGGTCAGATAGCGATGACTCGGTTTTCGCGAGCGAGTATATAAATTGAAAATGCGAGAGATGCTGGACAATAACCTAATGTTATCTGAAGCCGCAGTAGCATCCTATTAATTAATTAATATTATAAATGCGAAAGTTTGTAAGTATGTATGTATGGATGTTTGTTACTCTTTCACGCTCGAATGGCTGAACGGATTTGTCTGAAATTTGGAAGACAGATAGATTGTGACCTGGATTAACATATAGGCTATTTTAAATCCCGATCGCACACCGGGTTTCTGTGAAAACGCGGGCGAAGCCGCAGGTAGCAGCTAGTAATCTATATTTGCAATAATAACCTTGTAACTGCCGCTGTCACCAGTATTGAGATAGTCTTTGGAAAGGACAATAAAGTGGGCGATATGTTCTTGACAGCTGTGTACAGCCTTCACAACAAGCCGACGCCAGTCCTGAAGTATTGAAAATGCTACACTACTTCAAGTACAAGCTTTATTGTGGGTAATATAATAAATTTTATAGTTTTTTAGACGGATCTATAGATGACAAAAATACATGTAGCTTATAGACCACAAATATCAACAGAGCACTGGTTAGAGGCCGTGCCTTTACCATTCATACTGGAACGCGACAATGGTGAGCATAGCAGTCAATGGAAAGGCTGAATATACAAGGTGTTGATGAACCCGTGCAAATAATTTCAAAATTCACTAGTGAAATCATACAAAGTATAAGTATCTTCACGCCAACATCCCCCAAGGGGTTGGCAGAGTCACAACCAGGGCACCCACGACTAGCCGAAGACACTAAGTCCCAGAATGTGATAGGTGGCAAGCCTATCGCCAACTGGGCACATTTCCAATCCCGAGCAACATTTCTTTTATTAGAAAATTGGAAAAACCCAATATTCTTTTTGTTGCCCGACCCGGGATTCGAACCCGGGACCTCATGCAGTCAAGTCCAACAACCGAACCGTAAGACCACAGAGGCGATTAAAATACAACTAGATATAAAAAATGGCACATTCTGTGACTTATGCCTCTGTATGAGTAGATAGTAGTTATAAGATAATTTTATAACTGAGCATGGGGTCATTATATCTACATTCCCAAGAATTAACTATTTAACGGACTATCTACCTAGTCTTAAGTACTAGTACTTAAGAACTACCACGTAGGGTGTAGACGGTCTACTCTGCTCAGGGAACCGATATCAACACGGGGTAAGAAACAAGCATTATAAAAGCATATGTAAAAAGGAATCCATATTTTTTATTTAGACATTTGCTGTTTCATATTTTAGCCTGCAGTAATAACTCGCCAACTACGGATTGGTACCACCGCCTTACCTATTCCTGCCGCCATAACGTCATGACGTGTTCCGGTTCGGAGGGTAAGGTAGCCGGTAAACTTACTTTTGCTAGAGGCCTAACATCCCGACCTCAGGTTGGCGACGCACCATTACCACCTTTGGTGTCTCTAGGCGGCGTGAATTTCTTACCATCAGGAAATACGTCTGCTTGTTTGCCTTCATATATCATAAAAAAAACGTATAAGTTGCATAGATAAAACAAATTAACATTTGGTTGCTCCCAAAATACCTAACACAGACAAAATTGAAGTTTTTTACACATCTCTTGCGGTATTAAATAGAACCTTGCAACAAAGACCGCATTGAAAGATGATGTAATTCGACAATTTCAAACAAATGGCAGAGGCAATGGCCCTGGTCGGCCTTGTGGAACATTAGCGTGAAAATATTTATTCTCACATCTAAGATGTATTTGGCCTCCTATTGAAACTGCTTATTTTATTGTCAAAGTGAGAAATGTACTCGCCTCATTGATTATCGCTGTATGTATGTTGTACTAGTAAAAATAAAAATGAAAAATGAAATTTATTTATTTGCGGAATATGTGTTTAAAATTGTTACAAAATACTTATTCGTACCAGCATATTCTACCACATTTTACAAGTAATCAACTTAATTAAGTATATAGTTTTTATTATTTATATATTCTTACATATATTAGTTAAAATATATTTATTACAAGGCTATCACTTTTTAATTTAAGCAAAAATTATTACGATCAAGTTTTACACTATCTAGCATACTATACCACCGTTTCCAAACCTGGCTAGCCAGGAGAAGAGACGGCGCAACAAACTCCCCGGCAACCAGAACTAATCCTATTTACCTTAACTGCCACCATTTCCAAACATAGCCAGTCAGGAGAAGAAACGGCGAAACAAACTCCTCAGCAACCAAATACATATTTCATATTTATATTAACACTATAATACGTTTTATCTAATAGCTAGTCGAAAAAGAAAGCTTTTATTCGATTATTTTTTTGAGGCAGTAATTTAAAACTATCAGGTATTTGATTATGTGTATACACAAATGGACACGCAATATACATTACTTCTATTACTTAATCTGTGCTAAAGCATAATAGAAATTACCACAATTTAAATTAAAATTTATAAATTATATAGTTTAATGGTCAAACGAAGTCCAACCCTACATTTATTAACACAAGGCACAAACTCGAAAAAAAAATAGATTTCTGCTAGAGATTTGTCGCCTAAACCACCCATTAATCGAATAAAGCTAGCACAGTAATTTAGATTGCTGGATTAGGTCACTAGTAGAGGCAGAGTGGAGTTTTGTTACCGTTATAGTAGATAGTAGTTGAGGATAGGGAACGTTCCACTTAACCCAGCTGCTTAGCTCAGATTGCTAATGTGCTATGTCAAGATGCGACATCTATTTCGAAAAATAAGGAAACCTATCTTCTTGTTGGCCTTCCCATAAAATAAAAAAGGATTGTATGGTATTATGAAACCACGGTAAAAGTGAAACTTGATTTATAACTATAATTTATAGACTCCGCCATATTTTCCTCGGCTGCTCTGACGTCACCGTCATGCGACATGCGACACACAGACCAACAAATAAAACAAACTTTTATTACATGGTTTCATGAAATTAAAGTTTTACTTTAAAAATCGCGAAATTATACCAAACAAGTCTATCTATAAGCATTTTATAATTGTATAATTGAAACGGTTTTGATAAAATTTGAAATAGTAAGAGTCATAGCCCGCGAATCAAACATAAACACTTGTCGTCTTATCAATAAACACGGAGTAAATTACGCCAAGGTTCAAACTGGTATTACAGTCTTTATTACAATGTGATAGAGACTATAACATCAACTTAATTTTACTCCTACCTTAGTCCATATTTATTAATAAGACGGTTGTTGTTTAGATCTTTCCAATCGCTCAAACTGTAGATCAAAATAAACTCTCAAAAGCGAGCGAAGCAACGAACTACAGTTAGTTGACAAATATACCATTTAAGTGGTACTTGTATAGCTTTTTAAGGAAAACAGATTATCTTTTTCGCAGGAACCGTCTGGCATTAATACGTGGCTTAATGTCTAATGCAAATGCAAATATTTCACGTAAACGACCTGTGACTTATACGTGAGCTTAATCTAGATAAACCTGGAAGTACTTACTTAATTTTTTAGGGTTTAAGAGGATATTTCCACTTAAATGTACAAATTTAGAAATAAAATCATACTATGTATTACACGTACAGTTAACCTATGTTTAGAATTATTTTAGATGATAATAAATATGACCACTCACCACAATATAAAATCGCTTTGTTATGGCCCAAAGAGTATGTAAATACTAACATAATAGGTACAATGTATGTTCCTAGCGAATCCCGCTTTTAAACTGTGCTTGTTCACTTTTTGAGATAAGACAAAGACATTAATTTATACTGCCTCAGTTTAAAGTCTAATATTCCCAGTTCCCGATTCCCGGTTCGGGCAACAAAAAAAAACTTGGTATTTCCAACTTTCCAATAAAAAAAAAACGTTGCTAGTGATTGAATATCGGGGATCTATCACATTGTGGGCTAGTGGTGGATGTCTTAGTTGTGCCTTTGCCTGCCCTTTTTCGGGATATGGGCGGGAAGATACTTTATAATAAACAAACTTGAAAACAACTAAGACGACTCGATTAATGAACATTATGTTAATATAGACATAAAAAGTATTTTTTCTAATTCCATATTCAATAGAAAAAAAACTATAAAAGCATCAGTAGTTCGAAATGTAAATATAAGAAAAAAACTTAATTAATTATTAACACGGTCAAAGTTTGAAAGCTTTTTTAAATTGATTCATGCTTTAATATTCCTGAAAATTCACGATACTAAAAATTTCTCTGAATTGTGTTTTTAGTAAAAAAAACATCATGTATATTTATTTGCATGACCTTAAAACATCTTTTGTAACTGACCTTTTAAATAATCTCGAGTGTTTTAAGGTCAAATATCGAGAATTTAAGCCGTCACCCTGAGTTTGGTCGAGTGGAAAGAGTATTCTTATTTTTTTCCCTTCCAGAAGCTTCTCAGTAACTATTTATTCTGAATGACTAATTTTAGAATATATTTTATGTTCCAGCTTTAGTACATTTTTATATATTGCTATCACTTCTACGAGTATTTTTTATGTATTTCTCTCGCTAATTATAATGGTTATATATTAATATTATTACCCTTAAACAGACAAATGTTCTTCACGATAAGGTTTTCTGACAGATATCAATCCAACGCAATAAGGCCATCTTTAAGTATCTTAAGTTAAATATTATACTGCTAGATATATTCTAGAGCTACGCCCGCGTTTTAAAAGCTATCTTGCCTATTTCTGTATTGTCTATTTTTTTGGTGGTATTGTCTAATTTTCTCCACGCACAAAAAATATGCAACATCCTTTCTTTATATCCTTTTGCAACATGAAATAAGGAAAACTTAAATAAACAAGCTGAACTTCTTATTTATAATAGAAATATAGATTAGAAGTTTCATCTGATATTGTACTTTTTAATCGACCCCAAAAAAGTTTCTTAATTCGACTGTATGCTTTTTTCTATGTTTGTTACACAATTACTACCTCTATAGCCAACTGATTTTGTTGGTCCTTTTTTATATATTAATTTTACCATCTCTGGCTTAATTAATACTTAATAAAAAATTACATTGTTAAGCATAACTCAAAAACTGCCTTTAGGATGTTAATGAAATTTATTTCAGACCATTTCGGAAATATTTGCTTTGAAAAAGAACGATCAAATCACGACCTGTAGGGTTACTCTGGAATCTCGATATCATGCGAATTGGAAATTGGAATCGTATATGTCACTTTAGGTACTTGTGAACACAGAATTAGAGGATTATTAACATTTAGTTACAAATAAATTCAACGAATAGGATAAAATAATTTACTATTTGTTATTAACTAAATGGTAATAATTCGCCAGTATTGTGTTCAAAAGTACCTAAAATGACATATTCGATTCCAATTTCCAATAATGCATGAATCGAGCTTCGAGAGTAACCCTACTGGTAGTACCAATGAAATTGTTGGAGTCGGGTTTTTCAGTTTCATTACGCTTAATTATGGTGCACATTAAAGAGTATCCTTTCATTATTTATGATATCTACCGAACACCAAGAATGTATTTAATATACGAGACGAGTTTGTAGTCTACACAGATTGTCAATTGTACCACTACAGTATTTAGTATGTCCAGTTTCGTTGAACTTGGCCACGGTCGGCTCACGTCGCCACAAGGCAATTCCGGCGAGACAACAAAAACACCTTTATTCTAGCACCACACATACATGAATACAAATAAAGTATGCGCTCGGAATCGAATTTAAATAGTTATTTTTACACACACTTCACGCATTTCGAAGGACGAAATGCGTAACGTTTGATTCGTGACATCCTGCAAATGAACCACTAATTTTCAGAACGACGTGATGATACTTCGCTAAAGAATTTCTCGAAACTAAAACTTAGTCATTTACAGTTTCAATATTTATACAATGTAATTTTTTAATTATTATTGAATTCCGTGTTTATATTGAGTGAAATTGGTTAATTTAGGTGGGAATTAGATTAATTTTGTTCAGTGAAAGTACGCAAATGAAATAATCATGAAGAAATTAGTGAATCGTCTATTTCCTCGCTGCCGTCAAATCTTACTAGATGAGCTTGAGCAACGAAGCCACCGCTTTACTCAAGACCCTGACCTGACATGACTTTGTACATAGTGACTAATGACTGTATAAGCATTAACTAACTTGACATTGGCTAAATAAGTCGTGAAAAACGATCGAAAGCCATATTTATAAAAGAAGAAGGACTAATACAGTATTTTTACCAAAGATACTATCATGCCTTTAAGTTGTGTCCCCGTGTTGGTCCGGGCTCCTTCCCCGTGTTGGTCCGGTCTCCTTTTCCCCGTGTTGGTCTGCATTCCTGCTAGGCAGCTCTTAAATGGCGAGCAGAGGCTTACCGTCACTAACACCGTGACATCTGACAAGGTGGTACCAATCCGGGTGAGTCTCTGCAGTTTCGCAGGGACTCACCCGGATTGGTATCACCGTCTTACCTATTCCTGCCGCCATAACGTCATGCCGTGTTCCGGTTTGGAGGGTAAGGTAGGAGGTAAACTTACTTTTGCTTGAGTCCTAACATTCCGGCCTCAGGTTGGCAACGCACCATTACCAGTTTAAGTGTATTCAGGCGGCGTGAATTTCTTACCAATAGGAAATCCATTTGCTTGTTTTCCTTCCAATATAAAAAAAAGTAGATAAGTACCACAATTTTCCGTGTACATAGAATCCAACCGGCTGCTTTTTGAAACTAGTATTACTTCATTGCAATTTAACATCAATAATTGGCCAATTCGAGTTCGCAATATAAGTTTAATGCGACCAGAGCAGACAGACCATTTATAGAAGGTGTAATTGATGTAGAAACTCCGACAACCGCCGGTCCAAAGGAAACCTGTTTGAGGACAGTCGCGGACCAACATCTGATCGGAGAATTAAAGATTTTGTGGTAAATAAGGGACCGACTACAGAGGATATAAAGATTTTCACATACGAAGATTGCCTTAGTAGTAAAACTGTACCTTCTACCAATCTAATAATATTTCAAGGATACAACAGCAAACCTAAGTCTTTGGCGGCATAATTTGGCATCGGGTACATACAAAAAAAAGACGGGTGCACTTCGGGAGAGCTAGCAGAAGTGAAAACTTGAATATTAAAGTTATGCATTTTTGATATTTTGGAATGGTTAGGGAATAATTTTGCACGAATGGCTTTAATTATCAGTATGAAAGTATTTTCATTTATGTGGTAGAATACCATATTCATTTATTGCGCTATCGTACACAAACATGACAACACGAACATTCGCGCAAGCGCCCTGCGCCGTCTTACGTAGTTTCGATCAATTCACGTGTCCTGCCGACCGAAAACTCGAATTTTTTACCCATTCCAAAAAAAGTGCGCAACGCCGCGAAAGAAGTTTTCATTTCAAAATCATACCGATTACTCTTTTTACAATCAGTTAAAAATAAGCTTCAATTGACATAAATGGACTGAATAAAATCAGAATAAATGTTTCATGACTAATATTTGTACAAAAAAAAATCTTTAGAAAGTATCTAACTTTCAGACAGACCTGAACAGTGACATCAAGCATCTTTAGCTTCTATTCGTAAATAAATAATGCTTCGAAGATCAAAGGCAGGCAATTTATCGTGAAATTGGTAAAGGAACAAATTCTTACAGACTCGTTAAGTTTTCTATAACAATAGACAAGAGAGATGTGTTAAAGATTTTTATAAAGAATTTGTACTTATAATTAATTGTACAAAATAATAAATATCATGTATTTATATATTATAAAATTATCTAATTATAATTAGGTATATAATTCTAATTTTAATATAGAATTCTTCCTAAAATTATAAATGAGAAAGTGTGTACGTATACATCAAAACGGCTGATCTGATTTTTATGGATTAAATAGTTTTAGTTATTTTTAAATATGTAAAAAATATCGGTTTCTTTCGGCACGGTAATTAACACTATGACATGAGATTTTTTTATATAAGATATTAGAAATTGCTGGTGGCTTCGCCAGCCCGATAGATACCTAGTTATTTAACTCTTCGAAGAGAACCCATTTAGATATCAGGATACAAAGTAGTCGATGTATACACAAAAAATAATACTACAACATTGATGCGTTGTGACTTGAAAGAAGGTTATAGAAACAAATAAATACACCTCCATACTTATGGATAGAAGGATTTTGTGTTCTTTGTTGTTCTTTAAATAAAAAAAATAACCAGATGTTTTAATTACACAGTCAAAGGAAATTGATAAAGTACATCGCCTCTGTCGTCTAGCAGTCCAAGTGTTGGACTAGACTTCATGAGGTCCCGGGTTCGAATCCCAGATCTGGCAACAAAAAGAAAATGTGGTATTTCCAATTTTCTAATAAAAAAAATATTGCTCTGGATTAGATATGTGCCCGGTTGACGATAGTCTTGCTACCTATCTCATTGTGGAATTTAGTGTCTTTGGCTAGCCGCAGCTACCCTGGCTGTTCCTCTGCCTACCACTTCGGGAAAATTTAACCAGAATTTTAAGTTACATGATCAAAGGAAGTTTGAAAAGTTATAATAAACTCGATAAAATCTAAATAAATAAGTCTCTCGGCTCCATTGAAATATCGCTGAATCGACGTTAATCTATTATCCTGTAAACTTTTACAATATAATTTATAAAGCAAGGAACCATTTTCCTTTAAACGTTCTTCATTTCCGGAGGTTACTTACTTTTTGACACGTAACTTTTATTATTTATCCACAGTGTTTATTGGATGAGAGAAAATATTTAATAATAGGCGTTAGGCATACCTAACATTTTAAAATTTAGCACTTTTTGGGACTTTACATAAATATTTAGCTATGCAACTATTAAAAAACGAAAAAATCTTTCAAATAAAAAAACGACGGGTTGCACTCCGGGAGTGCCGGCAGATTTGAAAACTTGAATATAAACGTTGTGCATTTTTAAATATTTTTTTTCGTCTTACGTATTTTCGATCAGGTTACGTGTCCTGACGCGAGTTTAGTAGTTTTTACCTATTTTTAAAAAAGTGCGCAACGCCGCTAAAGAAGTTTTCACTTCAAAAATCTTCAGACACAACTCTTGTTACGTTGTGAATAAAAATAAAAAAAACTCAAAAATGTATTTTTGTCACAAAAGTATACTAACAAAGAATACAGTTTTTCAGGTGGAAAGACACACTTCACTTGAGATGTTAATGCTACGTTATCAAAGTAAAACTGTAAATTTTGAGACTCTAGTTATGTAAGTTTGCTCGCTAACATAGTATAACTATGTAATATGTAAACAGGAGCAATACCACTTTTTTTAAAAAAGAACTAATAATGAAGACAATTACTAGGAGACGCCTACAATATATAGCGGAAGAAAGGGGCTAAAGTAAGATTATTGTTATGATTTGTTGGGTTGATCCTTTCGTATCCAGTACTTGGTATATTTTATATCTTCAGAGACACTAACTAGCCTGGTTGAAAAACTGCAGTATTTTTAAATAAATTTCTACTTTTATAAATTTTAATAAACTTTTAATTCTTTTTAAAATATTTCTCATTCAAGATTACTTACAAAGTTAGATCAATCGTAAAATATTTTTGTATAAAATTGGTTAATCAATACATATCACCTTGAAAACCAGAATTCGTATGCCATTTAAGTTTTGTAAGCGAATAGCGATGGCGATAAGGCTGTATAACGTGAATTCGTTTAAATTTATTATCTGTGAAATGACCTCTTGATTTAATGTGTGACATACTTTGAGCCAAACGACTCCGACATATGAATACCTTGGTTTTAAATGTTTAACATTTTAATGGACGTTGGTATATCGTAATGATTGAATATCAGAAATAATAAAAAGTTTTCATAAAAGTTATAGAAAAGTATTGTATTTTCACACCCATGTCAACGAAGGGGTAGGGCAGAGGTACAACCAGGGCTCCCACAACTAGCCGAAGACACTAAGTCCCACATTGAGATAGGTGGTAAGCCTATCAGCAACCGGACACATATCAAATCCCGGAAAACGTTATTTAAAAAAAATAATAATATATACATTACTTAATTTTTTTTGCCCGACCCGGTGATCGAGGTGACGTAAAAGTTAAAAATAAAAAAAATCTATAAAAAACGAGTTTAATAATTTTCTTTAATCTACGTTTTTTAAAAATATCTATCAGTTTTTTGGATTACCTACATCTTATAGTTACAACTCTTCTTTTTTCATTTCCATTAAATGAATCAGATACAAATTTAAATAAGCTTTTTGTGTAGGCAGGTCATATCAACTGTGAACTACTAACCAACACCCACATAAGGCTACACGGACATCAGTACGAGCTAAGCAACTAGAAAAAATGAATAATACGGTTTTTGCGAGGGCTGGGTTTTACAAAAGTTGAACGTGGGCGCAGGTGTTTCGCTGTGTCCGCGTCGCTAATTTCTAAGCAACAAGAAAGATGAGCTTACGTTTTCTGGCTTAAAGTATAATTCTTCATCTAGTTGAAGAAACTAAGGGCGCTGGTTAATTTCAAATTGTGTCATTACTTCCGTTTTAAAATAAATTATTTACCTACACCATAAAGTCTATGCTTACCCTTAAATATTAGGCTAGATGTCCACTATACAATCGTCAATAAAAATCAAGACACGTCATTGTCCTCATTTGATTCAAGCATATTTAAAACTATCACAAAATTATAGTATTAATATGGCGCTTATGTTCTGCATAGCGTAGCTTAGCTTTCTAAATAACGAAGAGCATATTTTAGCCCATGGCGGCCCATAACGTAACAACTTGTCCTTTGTTTGGGCGTAGTTTCAGCTATGTCCATATACCATATTCAAAAAAATATACAATTATATGTATATATACGATATACTCATTCAAGATAATATTTCGCAATTCATTTCTAATGATAACAGCTTGCTAGAGAAGAGTTAAAAAAGTGAACAAACTGCGCAATACAAGTACGTATTATAAGAAAAGACATTTTTTTATATAAATTCTATTACTTGTAAATGTTTACCAAAATTGCTTAATTGTCTCTGCCAAAATAATATCATGGTGTATGAGTACATTATTGCAAGGAAACTAGCTTTCGAAATGGCTCTATGGTTTTTTTTATGATATTGGAAGGTAAACAAGCAGATGAATTTCCTGATGGCAAGAAATTCTCGCTGGCTAGAGACACCAAAGGTGGTAATGGTGCGTAGCCAACCTGAGGCCGGGGTGTTAGGCCTCGAGCAATAGTAAGTTTACCGGCTACCTATTTATGAAATTTTTACATATATTTGATAGGTACGAGAATTGTTAGTAGTGTTTCTCACGAAATGATCGAATTTTTATCGAGCTAACCAGTTCTTATTATAAAAACTAATTTCGAAAACAAAAAGGTTTGCTTTCTAATAAACACTATATATAAGTCTGCTGACGTAATATATACGACTATCAGTTTCACGCAGCTTCGCCTGCGCAACTTAGCTTTTACTGCGTCGATTTTGATGAAACAAAGCCAATGTCACTTAGGGATAATGTAGCATTCTAAAGGTGAAAGAATTTTTGAAATCAGTCCAGTAGTTTCGGAGCCTATACATTTCAAACAAACAAAAAATCAAACCTTTCCTCTTTGTAATATTAGTATAGATTCATAAGAACCGTATATAGAATAGTACATATTTTGCCGCCATTTAACCTTGTCCAACAGCACATGCAACAGAACTTGTAACGCAACACCCCGAGCAACGGAAAAATTCCATCAAGTTGTGAGATCAAGAAGTCATATCTCCCAACATCAGTTCCCAGAAGAGTGACATCGAAAAACTTGAAAAACAAGTAAATAAAGCAGCTTAGCAAAAACAAAAACGTCTTCATTCACTTGATTAATACTTCCACCTCAATCACCTGCCATTTCCGTTTGAGTCGCCGGGGCTTGGCCACTTTTTGTTACATTTTTCTCATGTTGGTAGTTAATACTCGTTT
Organism: Calephelis virginiensis; assembly: GCA_002245475.1. NCBI lineage: Eukaryota > Metazoa > Arthropoda > Insecta > Lepidoptera > Riodinidae > Calephelis > Calephelis virginiensis. The sequence goes on from NJDC01003496.1 coordinate 61,825, forward strand.
GTAATATGTGAAAAAAGGTTGTTAAATAAAACATACCTTTAATTTGATACAAGAAAATTAGGTTTCATTCACATGATATTGACACGCAACTCACTCACTAGGTAGTAGAGTTTCATGTTCTTCTTCGTTTCCGCCGCCATAATGTCAGTGCTTGGCATTAACGTGTTCCGGTTATGAGGGTAAGGTTGTCGGTAAAATTACTTTTGCTCGTGGCCTAAAATTCCGGCCTCAGGTTGGCAACGCACCATTACCAACTTAGGTGTCTCTAGGAGGTCTCGTCTCGTCTGCTTGTTTGCCTTCCAATATCATAAAAAAAACGTATAAGTTGCATAGATAAAACAAATTAACATTTGGTTGCTCCCAAAATACCTTAGGCGGCGTGAATTTTTTACCATCAGGAAATCCGTCTGCTTCTTTGCCCAATTTTATGTAAAAAAAAAAACTAAAAACTTGTGATCAGCAGATAACGTAAATGCGAAAATGTGTATCTTTTTTACGCTTCGGTGCCCGGATAGACCCATCTGTCTTCCTGTCTGGTAGATAGAAAGCAGCGAGCAAAGGTCAAAGGCGTCATTATCACAAGACAACTGGTGGGAGATTGCTCTGAACCAAGGCAGGGATCCACCGACTTATCTATTCCAGCTGCCATAAGGTTGTCTGGCAGAGATCGCTTTGAAGCGATAAGACCACCTTTGTGCAGGTGCCTTAAGTCAGGTGACTTAAATATTATAAGTGAAAGAGTGTGTATTATTTTGTAAATTTTGGTGCATAATAAAGTGTATTCGTTCATTCATTCATAATGATGTTGGTTGGCAATGTATAGCACTAAGGGTAGAATACCCGGTAGACTTGCACATTTGCCCAAATACCTCGGCTGCAGGACAGCAACGAACACATCTGTGGTGTATATAAGCCACGGTTTTAAAATACCGTCAGGATAGCCACGTGATCGCTGGCTAAGTCAGCTTATAGAAAAACATTTGACGTGTAATTACTAAATTTTTTTTGACAATCTTGCAAGCTATTCCTTTATCTTTAATTCCTTAATCTAATCTAAATTAAGGAATAGCCTTAATCAAGTGAAACGATTAAGAACTATGAAGCTAAAAGCTGATGATTTTTTTATACAGAGTTTTTCATAATAAAGCTCTGTCACTGCATAGTATAAAACAAAGTGGCTTTCCGCTCTCTGTCCCTGTGTTTGCTTAGATATTTAAAACTACGAAACGGATTTGATGCAGCTTTTTTTTAATAAATAGGCAATTCAAAAGGTAAGTTATATAAAAATTTAGAAGTTTCCCCACCCATGCGAAGCCAGGAGGGCTGCTAGTATATTATATAACAAAATTCTATATTCTTTTGCTTCAACAAATTTGAGTGCAATAAAAAAGTTATCCAAAAATCGGTCCCTTACGTATAATAAAAGTTATTTAAAGTTTAGAACTAATTCGAAGCTCAAAGGTGCTCAAAGCCACAAGAGACATTATAACTAGGTACGAAAAACAGAATCACTAACTTCGCAATATCGATATCGACAAAAACATAAAAGAACGAAATGATAAAAACGTCTTACCTTCAATTAAGGCCCAGGTACATGAATAAGCACTTTTTCGGACACAAACGTGTAAGTTTCACAAGCGACTGCACAAAAATGTCTGTTAAGGTTGAGCTACCTCGTCCCCCTCTCGACGTACCCACACAGAACACCGAGGGGAGACACAAAAAGTCAAAAAGGACCTACAAGTGGACGGTAAATATGTGGGGCAGCTGTAAACAGGTGTTTTCTACCTGCTGAGGAAATCATTACCTGAGGTTGGGATTTTTGAAATTAATTGGCCGAAACCGAGGGTTACCTTCTATGGGGCTACTTAGTTATATTTTTGACGGATCGAGTTTTTATTCGACAAATATTTCAAGTTATAAACCAAGTCGCGTAATTATAAGACATTCACATGTTTTTAACAATTAAAAACATGTAAATATAGTATTGATTTTTTATTACAGGAAGACAAAGAAGCGGAAAATATCCTGATGATGATGGGTAGTTGCTCTAACAACACAAGTTTCTTACGAATGTAAAAATATGTGCGAACCTAGGCTTCAAAGTGGATTACGACAATGGCGAACGCCGAAGATATGGTTGCAAGAAAATGGTTACATGGTAATACCAATTTAGGCACAACTCTTCTACCTAGGGTGATTGACTGCATTAGTGGAGTTATCAGCTACAAGATGGATAACTTGATAACTCCGATAGCGGGAAATAGATTTAGCTTAGGGATAAAACAAAGTCGCGTCCTCTGTCCTTATGTCCCTTTGTATGCTTAAACCTTTAAAACCACGCAACGGATTTTTTTCAATTCTCTTAATATTCTTTTAATAGATAAATTGATTGAAGAGGAATATATAAAAGAAAGTTTATATGTGTATTTCATATCCGTGCGAAGCCGGGGCGGGCCGCTAGTATTATATACAATTAAAAAGCTGCTTATCCTGAACCTTTATGTAGGTACTGTTAATATTTAAAAAAAATTAAGGCTCCTACGAGTTTTAGAGCAAGTCCTATTACAAATTAAAAATATTTCTCAAGATAATTAACAAAAATACCTATGAGAAACATAACCCCGTCCATCTGTATTCCACACGGTAATTGAACCGTTATCAAACATGAATAATATATTAATGTAATCTAAACTTTATACAATTAGTTATAAATAATTCACGAATCTGAGCTCCTTAATTCTTTCAAAATAAAATTATACGTCGCTTTTGTTTAAAATGGTTTTGTTTTATATCTTTTCACAATCCAGCTAACAAGGATTGCCTTGTATATAGAAATCATAGAAAGGTTTATAAATAAATAATAAATATGTAATATTTATGTTACCTTGTCTATATAGGTACAATCTAAGAGTTGTCTCTTGTTATCGCCACATTCCCAACCTGGCGCTGGAATAATCTTTTCACGTATTAAAAAGTACTATTCTCTGTAATTTAATACGACATTAGCGAGCACTTAAGAATCCAAGGCCATATTGACCTTTTTTATGATAGTGGAAAGCAAACAAGCCGACGGATTTCCTGACAGTAAGAAATTCACGGCGCCACAGACACCAAAGGTGGTAAAAAGGTGGTAAAAGGTACGTTGCCAACCTGAGGCCGTGATGTTTAAGCCGCGAGCAAAAGCAAGTTTACCGGCTACCTTACCTTCCAAACCGGAACACGTCATGACGTTATGGCGGCAGGAATAGGTAAAGCGGTGGTACCAATCCGCTTGAGTCGCTGCGAAACTCTACCACCTAGTCAGATGTCACGGTGTTAGTGACGGTAAGTCTATGCTCGCCTTTTACGAGCTACCTGGCAGGAAGGCAGATTGTCTATTCTGCAATGGAGCCCGGATCAACGCGGGGAATTTATTTAACCTTAATTGTATTTTTGGGAGTTAAATTAACGACAATCTAAATATCGTCAA
>NJDC01003496.1:65548-86492 GCA_002245475.1 Calephelis virginiensis
GTCATGACGTTATGGCGGCAGGAATAGGTAAAGCGGTGGTACCAATCCGCTTGAGTCGCTGCGAAACTCTACCACCTAGTCAGATGTCAAGGTGTTAGTGACGGTAAGTCTATGCTCGCCTTTTACGAGCTACCTGGCAGGAAGGCAGATTGTCTATTTTGCAATGGAGCCCGGATCAACGCGGGGAATTTATTTAACCTTAATTGTATTTTTGGAAATTAAATTAACGACAATCTAAATATCGTCAACATTACCGATTATTATGCTTTATAGAAGTGTTAATAGTGGTTAGAAGATTTACTACATTATGGGCCTACGTCCGCCCTTTTTTAGCTTTGATAAAACCATTATTTTGATACTCGAAAACGGTGATTTCAAGAAACAATAGAATATAAATTAGTTCCCATGTTCAAAATATAACAATGGTTTCTTCAATTTACTACAGTTGAGTTTTCACGTGTCATTAGCTTCTTTAGATATTAAATCCCACTCAAAATGCCAAAAGTTAATGCTACAGATTGATATATAGGTACTAGTGGTCGCCCATTGGTCGAAATTCGACCATAATTAATTTTAATATCTTGTTGATAAGAACGCCATATTCATTCATTTTAGTGCGCCATCTGTGATCTTTTATCGTTATCAATATATTTGTTTGTATATGTCAAATGTATGGTAGTGTGCGTAATGTTTTATTTATTGATTTAATATACTTTAAAAGCATTATTATTGAAAAATATTAGCGTTCTGCACTCTCCTACACATAAACTATAAGTATGCCAAATTTCATACTCCTCCGTTGGCGCAATTTTCGTAAAAAGTGGTCCAAAGTTTTGACATCATGTATTAATATATAGATGCTATTTTTTGGAGTTTTAAGGATAGCTATTATTCAATTATACTTAACACGCAACACTAGCTCCGTGTCCCCGCATTAGCACCGCATCGAAATTATGTTTTAGTTTTGGCGCGTATCGCCTTTTTATTGTGAAGTTATTTTCTAATTTTAGCTATATAAAATATACCTAAGATATTTTAGTACAATATGGGAAAGTTATACATATTTTAATTACATTACTAGCTGACCCAGCAGACACTGTTCTGCTACTTTTCTTTTAAGTGATTTTAGTAAAAAAAAATGCTGTGAGTCACCCTTTTCACTTAAGGGTATGAAAAATAGATGTTGGCCGATTCTCAGACCTACTCAATATGCTCACAAAGTTTCATGAGAATCGGTCCAGCCGTTTCGGAGGGGTGCAATTACGCACACCGTGACACGAGAATTTTATATATAAAATTTCTTATCTGTAGACCATGACTTCACCCGCATGTTAATATTTTAGAGCTCTCTCGCGAAACTTCTTTCGACATCAAGATATAAATTTTTCTGTCGTTAAGTTGAATCAAATTTCAGGTAATCATTTGATCAAAATCGGTTAACTAGTTTTAAAGATTATCCCGAACGTCCTTCGTGACACAATATTTTTGTGTTTAAGTACATAGATTAAATTTCTTATGAAACAATAATGCGAAAGACATTCTCGCTTTTAATAATTTGGGTGGAAGGTTTTGGTAAATTGCAATAGCAATACAAAGTTGAATGACAGCAATCAATTATTTTTTACAAAATAGCAAGTAACAATAAAATCAACGTTCGATAAAGGTGTAAAAACGTCTCGGTTAGCAATACATTGGCCATTAAAAAAGGTACAATAACCTCTATATTACATTAACTCACTCTTAATATAAATAAATATTTCTCTAAAAATAAGCAAATTGAACAAACCAAAAATTTATCTTCGTTTGTAACATTGTATGTAGGTACCGTGAACTTCCTCATTACTTTATTCGACTTTAGTGTAAATACTAATCGTATGTACTTGTTCGTAAAAAGGTTAGCTTATTACGTTATGTGCCTAACGTCAACACTGGCTACATGAAGGCATTTGTATGATAAACATAGATGTTTGTATTTCTGATACTGAGTATTTATAAAATTTGTTTCAATATCCATTTTTAGATAAGTTATACAGATCGTTAATATCCGGTTATGTATTACGTGCATCACTAAATACATGTCCCCACACTAGCGCGCAGTTTGGCGCAACATTTACATAAAAAAATAAAAGTATTAAGTTTCCTATGTTTTTTTTTCGTCTAAATCATATGACACTAGTTGCCTTAACCTACTTTGGTAAGTCTATTAATTTACAAAGTTTGTTATTTTTTTTTCAATAAGTGATATAAATTACACGTTTAGGTATGTGAATTAATAATTGATTTTGTTACTTCAGACCCATAACACTGTATTATAACAGAAATTTGTGTAGAGAGAGCTTAGTACGTAGATATGTTTGTTTCTTATTAATTTTATAAGCCGATTATACATTATTACAAAATACTAAGAGAAATGCTAAAAGATCCTCATTCCAAGAAATCCTCAAAAATAAGAACGGCTCATGAACATTGCTACAAAAATAATTCACAAAAGATGAAAATATCTCGAGTACCCAGTCATTAACACTTTAAAACCTTAACACCAACATAAAACTCAAAAGTTATTCATTATTTCTCAAAACTCATACCTGTCCTTTGTGTTATACACAATGTAACTTTAAGGGGTTTATGGCCGCTTTTCAAGTCCTGCAGGCGTAAAGTGTATTTTGTTAAGCCACAATTAAAGCACGAAGTCACTTCCACTTAAGTGAAGAATAACTAAAAAATAAATGCTGAGAGTTCAGGTAAAGCACCTCGTAAGTAAACGGAGGCTAAGAAACATTATCAAAAGTTTTAATTGCTTGTGGTACAGTTATGATAATCCTTGAAATTTCATCGAACTTCGACCTTTAAGAAAACCAATTTACAAAATATCCCTTGCTAGTTTTTATCCACGTCTATGTTTGTAAGTCTCATGCTTTTAATAAGAAAGCCAAATCAGTATTATCAAGTTTTTGCAATATGTGTAATAAATGAGTATGTGATATTAATTATATGTATATTTAATATAGCATGTTTTGTTTGTGAGTTTTTTATAACATATACATTTTTAGCGTCAGCGCTCATCATTGTCATATTCCGCGTGGATGAGACTAGGACCCCTAACATCTACGTTATTTTTAGGCAACGGCTCTCTTTTACCATTAAAAAGACGCCCGCCTTTTCAAAATCTCTTGACATAAAAAACAGGTTGATACCTATTATCCGATCATGTGGCATGGCTAACTTGTGGTATTTGTAATTCGCGAATACAGGTAGGTACTTTATTAGAACTTTATTATCATATTAGATAGCGAAAGGTTGCCACGATTTGGCTACATATCAAAACAGGTGTTTATAAGTATTTGTGCCTTCTTACTACGAATATTTCTTTTTCAATTTTTGAAAATTTCAGGCTTCAGAGGTTTAAAGTAGATCTTACTATGGATCTTATTATGGCCTGCACCGACTTTGAACGGGTATAAAGTATACATAAAATAAACCTAATCTATTAAAAAACCGCATCAAAATCCGTTGCGTAGTTTTAAAGTTTTATATGCTACAAAGGGACATATGGACAGAGGAAGCGACTTTGTTTTGTACTATGTAGTGATTATGAACATAACGAGTATCTTTAATTACGTCTTAACGTCGAATTATTTATTAACGTTTTATCAAAGACGTTGTAGAAACTATTCAAATGCTTATAGATGTATTAACCAGTTAAGAACGCTAATATCACATTTCTTAGAAACGAACAGATAAATGACCTTCACATGTTCGGAATTTGTTCGGAAACAGCCTATATTTTGACGAAACACTGTCGAGGTTATACTTGTCTAGCCGTTATCCGTAACTCCATCATCATATTCATTATTTAGCTCCTATAACCCGTTAATATACATACAGCGTGATAAGTAGCCTACTAATAGTCAATTTAACTGTTTGGTTGTACAAACAAAGCGTATGTACAAAATACAATTTTTCTGTGAAATTAGTAAGGATAATGTGATTAATTTTATTATAAATACTTTAACAATGTCAGAAGACCACGTTAAATCTGTCTCGATCCGTAAAGATATTTAAAACTATAGTGGTGGACCAGGTTCCTTTAAAATAAGGCAAACTTCAGACATATTTGCCAAGTAAATTGCGAATTCGTATGTTTGTCACTTTTTTTCTCGAGTTGCGGCCCCGCACTGGAAGACGTAGTGTCGGACGACCTCCCACCCGGTGGACTGATGATCTGGTCAAAGTCGCGGGGAGTCGCTGGATACGAGCGGCTGGTGACCGTGACTTGTGGCGTCTTTGGGAAGCCTATGTCCAGCGTTGGACCTCCTCCGGCTGATGATGATGATTATGATGATAATGATATTTGTCACTAATACTGTAGCAGAGACTAATTGGTCAAATTAGGCGACCACTCTTATTACCTGGTAACGTAAGTTTTTGGCTTCAAGAAGAGCAAGACGTGGTAAGCTTGCAAACTTTTAGGTTGGCAACGCCTTTGTTGTTTAGTTTGCGTTTTTAGCAATTTATATTTTTTAACATAAAAACCCACCTGCTAATTTCCCTTCTAATGAATTGAAACAAATAATAAATATTACAAATGAATCTTATTGTAAATGTAATAAAGATTGTAATAAAGTTAGAAGAGTCAATAGCATCGTGTGAACAAAGCTCGATGGCAGTATAGATATGACTATATTCAGACGACCGTTTGTCTTGCGATCGTGATAATACTTTTAATGCACTGTTACTGAGCATAATGTCGGGTGGCCATATTTTTAGTAAGTACATGCTGGATATTTTAATAGTACCTATGTAAAACTTAGGTTACAATTTTACCTACCATGAAATATTTTCTCAAAAATAAAGTCATGACGTGTTCCGGTTTGGAGGGTAAGGCAGCCGGTAAACTTACTTTTGCTCGAGACCTACCATCCCAGCCTAAGGTTGGCAACGCACCATTACCATCTTTGGTGTCTCTTGGTGGCGTAAATTTCTTACCATCAGGAAATCCGTCTGTTTGTTTGCCTTTCAATATCATAAAAAATCTTCTCAAAATTGTGTGTGTGACACGATAAAATATTTTAAAACTCAGGCAGTTTGTAGATTGTAGACATTTTTTGACTGTCTGTAGCTATGACTGTTAAATGAACTAACTAACTAATACTCTACGTGCTCTTCGAAATACCAAACATTTTTATTAAATAATATGTATTATCACACAATCTTTAAAAAAAATAATACAGACAAATTTTGATTATTTTAATTTTAAGTCAAATTATTATACATTCAGCTTCTTTTCTACATCTGCTAAATTATATATCGTCGCTTATATTACAACACCGCGAATATGCATTTTTTACGTTACGCTTTTTTTTATTTACTGGATAAAGAAATAAATTCTATGTCTTTTCGACCAATAACATCCTACTAAAGCGGCCAATAAGAGACCGTAATTTCAAAAATTTTATCATTGCCACTTTTGTCGTTTGTCGATTTTTTAAATAAACGCCGCGAATCTGCACAAACGTAAAGTAGCGAAAATGCATATTCGCGGTGTTGTAATATAAGCGACGATATGCAACGGCGTGTATATTTGTATGTATGTTTCATTTTCATATCTAAATAGCTGTGCCGCTTTATTATATTGTAGAACACATGAGATAAAAACCTTTGAAAATTACATTTCCTATTTTTTTTCGATATCTCAAGTGGTGGGAGGCGAGCTACAAAACTTTGATATGCGAACGAAACCACAGAGAACGGCGGTGTTGATTATTAAAATTATTATTAAATGAATTATTTAATTAATTAATAAAAAGTTTCAATTCATAAAATTTGTTTATTTTTGTATGGAAACATCGCAGAGTCATTAATTTTCTAAAAAAAAAAGAATCATCATAATCTGGTGAAAAAAGAACATGAAAATGAATTTACAACTTTTATCGCTTCCGTTAAAAACTAACAAATTAATTAGAAATAATGTATAATTCAACACGTAATTTAAATTTGTCCTGCTCTATGCTGCATAAGAACGAAATCCATATAACCACAAAGCATTTTATAATATAGATAATAAAACCACATAATCTCAGATGGAGTTAATTAACTTGCATGGATTAAAAATGCTTGGTATTTGTAGTACACTGATGGAGGATTTTTTTTGTGTAATACTGGAGAGAGTTAGACATTTCAAAAATTCGAGATACAATACAATTCAATTAAGCTAATAGTCTTAGATGAAAATAAGTGAATTTTTAAAATTCAAATAAATATAAAACTTAGTCGGGCAAGTTACATCACTTAGGTTACTCAAAAGCAATAAGAAAAAAAAATAATCACACGTTCCATTCAAAATCACATCAAAAGAAGGTATTTTACTTGTTAGAGAAAACATATTATAGTGTTAAACATTTTCTTGCAGATAAGCATAAATAATATAATGTAATATAATAATAATTTATTATAATTTCAGAAAGCGGGCTATGTTTGGAAACGGTGGTACTACAAGGATGATAGGTTATAGTCATGGCTGCCGGGGAGTTTGTTTCGCCGTTTCTTCTCCTGACTGGCTAGGTTTGGAAACGGTGGTAGTTTACGGTAGACAGGGTTAAATTTATTTACATTTTAATATTGTAGTTTATAATTCAAATTGTAATAAGTATAAAACTTTTTTTGTATGAACATTAAAACCTTGTGTACATAATTAAATAAATACTTTTTTATATATCATTCGTATTTGCACACCACAATGTGGTAGAATACGAGTATGTTAGAAAGTTTTAATAATTTTGTAACAATTTCAACAAGCAGGTTCCGAAAATAAATATATTTCCTTTCTTTCTTTCTGTCATTAAATTTGCCGGAACGAAGTTTGCTTAGATTTAGGAGTTAGTAAAATTGGATAGAATAGACATTGTAATGGTTCACACTTTACAGAAGCTAGTGATTAAACACAACATTTATAACAAAATATACTTCAGAGTGAATATTGTAGAAAGGTTTTACTAGGTTTTGTAGCTTACGTACATATAAGTACTATCCAATTTTAACACGTTTTATAATGTTATATTTTATACTGTTCGCAGTCACACAGTAAGAACCGTGATAAAAAATTATTGCAGCTTAAGGGTTAGGTATAGCTGCAGATAATTTCTATTAAATGTATACATTATATTTCATATTTTTATTTTATAATATTTGACAGTCAATTGGTCAATATTTAAAAAGGTTTTCTGATAGTAAATAACAAAAAAGATATAAATGGTTATCAACGTCGGGCACAGTCTTTTATCGGAGTTAATTAAAATTTTAGTTTGAGGTGGTCGAGATAAGCGTCAACTCATCTGCATTGATATGAACCACTACGTTTGCTGTTTTGACCATAACAAAGTTAGTACTTGCCACTATTATGTTCCATATTAGAGCAATTTATATCTCGTCATATAACAATTTATAGTATGTACATATTAATACGTTAAGCCAAAACTTTGGACCCCTTTTTACGAAAATTTCGCGGTCGTCAGAATATAAAATTTGGCATACTTATAGTTTATGTGTAGTAGAAGTGCAGAACACTAATATTTATCAATAATAATGCTTATAAAGTACATTAAATCAATAAATAAAACATCACCCACACTACCATGCATTTGACACACACAAACAAATATATTGATGATGATGATAAAAGATCACAGATGGCGCAATAAAAAGTTTGGAAACAAAGTAGTTGGTCTTGAGAAATGAAGATGGCGCTGTTATCAGCAAGGTATTGAAATTTATTATGGTCGAATTTCGACCAATGGGCAACCACTAGTCCGGCTAATTACGCAAAATGTTTATCATCTTAGCTTCGGATTGGCAAAACCACTTCTGTTTTCTGGTGTGAATAGGCAGTTCGTTCTAACTACTTGATATTTCACTATTAAAAAGCACAAGACCTTTTCGAAGGCAAAGTAGCGTGTATACAGTACGCCTAATTTAATTTGGCCACGAGTGAAACAAAGTGATCCACGCTATACGCTCTGCCGCCCGTTCTGGTTTTCACACGAGAAATTCACGGTCGCTGACTATGTAAATCGACTAACTAGTGACTAATTCTTAAGAGAACCAGACGAAATACTTTATATTCTTGGCAATAAAAGTTGAACGTTCGAGTTACCGAACTTCTCAAATCTGAAATACGTTTGGGACTTGTACTTGTACATCTTTTTTAAGTTTTACATTTTTCTTCAATAAAAATTATTACTCAAGCTCAATCGTTTAGGTATGTAGATCACTAGTAACAAGATTACTGATAGTAGAGTGGTGTACATAAACTTGCCTTGGTAGGGATTCACAGCCTTACCAGACGACAGGGGAGCCGGTAAACTCACACAATTGCTATAACATTCCGGTCTCAGTACAGCGACGCGACAGTTATAGTTTATGTGTAGGAGAAATGCAGAACGCTACTATTTTTCAATAATAATGCTTAAAAAGTACATTAAATCAATGAATAAAACAATACCCACACTACCATGCATTTGACACACACAAACAAAAATATTGATGATAACGATAAAAGATCACAGATGGCGCACAATAAAGACCATAATAAAATATATATGTATTTATAAAACGTTAAAACTTTTTAATGTAAAGTAATCGGGGCTCTGAGTTTTGTCGAAATTTACTACAAAATTAAAAAAAAATATTGTAACAAGTCGTTATTATTTTATAAAGGTTATTCATTAGTAAACAGTCCAAGCACAAATAACTTGAAGACAGAATTTTATGAAATACACTTTTGAATTTTAAACTAAGTGTTCTAGGCTGTTGTTGTGTTGAATTTTAATTTATAGTTTGAAAAGTTAAGTTAAAATAAGTGATTCAACTTAAATATTTACAACAAAGGAGATATTTGTTAGTGTGAAATATAAATGAGAGAATTAAAACAAGAATAGTTGCCTATGTTTGCATATATGCTTACATTACTCGTTTATTAATTCAATTTTTACACAGTATATATCCACATTTTACGTAGATCTTTGACCGCCTTGTTAGTCAAGTGGCTAGCGTACACGCCTTACTACATTGATCAACCGCGAGGCTCGGGTTCGATTCGACGGGGGTAGGCATTTGTGTGAGGAACATTTAGATGTCTGCATTTCCGGTGGTTATCAAATTTATTCAGGTTGGTATCTATTTAAGTATTTTCATTTATTAAATACCTATCGTTGACTAACACCCATAACACAAGCATATTATTTGCTTATTTTGGGGTTAGATTCAATTTGTGTAATTTGTCCAGACATATGTATTTATTAAATAAACTACGAATCAATTGCGTGTTTGAGAAAAAACACGCACAATTTAATCAAGGAAACAAGCATTGTAACTTTGCAATATAGAATTTCCCTGGGGCCGAAGAGGTTATATTACGTACATAGTCGCAAAGGTTATGCGGCTGATTCTAAATATGAAACACAACTTAAAGCCATCTAAGAAAATGTTTTAAAGTTCGATACCAGTCCCGTTCAAGAGATATATGTCTACATATTTTTGGTAAATATTTTATAAATTTATATTCTGTGGTCTGACTCACATAAACACACACAGCATGTGTTTTTAAATTTCTAAAAGAAAATAACGTTGTCCAGAATTGGATACACCTATTACATTGTGAGACTGAGTACCTTAAGCTTAAACAATGCGTGGTTGAACCTCTACCGATAGATATCTTAAAGGATAAGGGAAAAAAAACCTTTTTTCTTAAATATTGTTTCAACTAACGTCACAAAGCCTCCTGATGCTTCCCTAAGAACGCTGTTGTTTTTTAATTTACATTATGTCTGTTAGTTCATGATGCTTGAAATAAGGTCAAACCCCTTGAAAAGTTAAGGAAATACGTTAAATTTCTTTTACTTTTCAAGGGATTGGACCTAATACTTGCTCAATTTTGTTTTTGTTAAAAAGGAAAGAATTTTGACGAAATTTTGCTTATTGTAACTAAACTATGGTTCTATGGTGGTGTAAAAGTATTATTAAAAGCTTACATATAAAATTTGTCAAAAAATCTGCACCTGAGTTTTAAATACCACATGACTTACCAAAATCATGACAGCCTGATTTATCATGTTTTTGCACATTCAATTGATTTATATCAAACCATTCACTCTGTTGAATATGATTTTGAATATTTTTGGGATATTTTTACGACCTTTCCGTATACCTGCATATTCATAGTTTATTATTATTTTTTAACCTAGAATCTGAAATTCGAACCTATGTAATTCTTCGAATAAAACGTGTTAAGGAAACAACTACTAGTAAGTATATGTAAAAAGATTCTGAACATCTTACAATGTTTTAGCAATCCTGTCGTCTGTTATTCTTTTAAATATATTGATGATTACTACTGTCATTTTATCCTAACCTAAAGTTCAGTGTCCTTAAACAGTGGTCACCCTAACCTCTTGGCAATTTACTTTTTTCCTATAATCTTTTATATGAAATTCCCGTGTTACAAAATTAGTTACCGTACTCCTCCGAAACGGCTTGATCGATTCTCATGAAATTTTGTAAGCATATTGAGTAGGTCTGAGAATCGGCTAAAATCTATTTTTTATAACCCTAAGTAATGATAGTGAATCACATAAAAAAGCAGAACAACGTTTCTTGGGTCAGCTAGTATCTGATAATAATACGAAGCAGCACCAACACTTATATGTGGATTCAATCTGGATGGCCATCTTTTATGATCAAGAGAGCATAGATAGTTTTTTGATTCATCTATTTAAACATGTTTGTACGCTATATTGACATAACATTTCATGCAAAAGGCATACTTAACGCATTTAAAATTTTCGACCAACTGATTTTTGTGCCAACAAAAAAATTTAGATAAACAAGGACATGAAAGTGAATAAAGCACGAATTGGGAAAATCAAATTTTGAGTTTTCTAATAATTGAAAGTTTTATTCGCTATAGCCAGTTAAAAGTAATCGCCGAATATGACCCTTCAAGTGCTATTTGAAATTGAAAAAAAGAAAAAAAATCATTTCATTTAAAAAAATCATAGTCACAGTACAAATAGCTCAATTTTTCCTACAACATTCTCTGTCGATTCACACGGGCGCCCGCACACATTCACGGTCAGTGAGTATGTAAATAGGAATTTGAATGTTAACACACACATCCAAATCTGAAGATATTCTAACAATGGCGTAACGGTATGTTTCTTCACGAAATACTAATTAACTACATTGTCTTTTGATTTCAGTATTAATAATGGGAAAGCAACTATCTACCTAGAATTCAAACCATTTACAAACGATTGAAGTATTAAGAAGATAACTTAACTGAAGAAGAACCTTAACTTAAATACTGTTAACTATTATTCAGTTATTTTAACGCACTGAATTAATTAAAAAAACCAACTAAAATAAAGGAAAAGTAGATTGAAAGAAGGAAATAAAGAAGAGGAGACAAGAAGTAGTGTCAAAGAACTAATCTCGCTAATTTTGTTTAGATATTGTGTGTCGTTAATTTTTTTACATTGGTTAATTGTTATTTCTAACGTATGTTTAATCAACAAGAGATATATATTACATATTATCTTTTGCGGCAAGTTGAGTATCAGAAATAACAAAAACTTAATTTTATAAAAAATAGCTTAATTCTATATAATTGTGAAGTATGAAAATGATGAAAACTTAATTCATTAATTGAGAAATTATTACTTTTTATGTTATTTATGATAAAATTAAAAGTGTTTTTTTTTAATTAAATTAAAAAAAATCAAATTCTCTTCACAGTTAAGACAGTAAACTAAAAGTTTTTTTACACAAAATATTGTAAGCATACCTACTAAAACGTACGGGTCAAAGTTAGTAATAACAAAAGCTAAATTGGTAAACATAAAGTGATTTAATCCTATATTTGATATTTTCCATCGTCGGCGCTTGGTAAAACTTCCAAATATTCATATTTTTAAAAGAAAGAAACACTTGTACTGTTTTACTTCTCACTTATAATTCATCAAATTTTTTATTTGTATAACTTATCAAAGTTCTTTGTGTCTACCCATTATAAATGAATTTATATTTACACATCAAAAAAATAATGTTGTTGAGTAGTTTAAGTTTTAGCCCTGATGATGCTGTATAAGCGAAACCGTTAGGCTACTAATTACAAAGTAATAAATTATAAGTGATAAGTAAAATAGTACAAGTGTTTCTTTCTTCTAAAAATATGATTTAATCCTACTTGGAAGCTAACTCAGAGTTAAATGTTTAACTTAGGATTTTCCTTGTAATGCAAAAAATATTATCCAATAAAACTTACACACTAAAAAATTTATAAGAAATATTTAACTTAATTTACTTTATAATTAAATTGAAAGTTTAATACAATTTTTAAAAATCAAAACTCAATAAAATATTAAATATTCCTTTACATAAAATTCCATATTATCAAGCTTACGTCTAATATTTGGGTTTGATACCTGCTTGTGCTAAAAATAGTCGCGATTTAATAATTATAGCGAGCAAATAAAAAGATAAAGCAATATTTAACATTGAAACAATCTTTAGCAAAACCATAATGTCAAGGTGATAACAGTCAGATAACCGGTATCCTCTACATTTTCCTTGTTTGTCACACCTTAAAAACAAATATAAAAACAAGACTTTATCAACTAATTACTAAATATAAATTAAAATAATTAACAGTTGGCATTATATGTATATAAAGCCATTAATATATAATTGTGTTTTAATTTTTTTATTTGCAATATTTTGAAAAATATTGCATACTTAATGGTGTAAATATTTAAATCGAATAAAATAAATACGTATTTAAACTTTATTATATAACAAAGTTATATAAAAATAAACCTTATCCAACGAAATTTGCAACAGTAATAAATGAATAATAGTAATAAATAGTATTTAAAAAAGTGATTAGTGATGTACGTAAACACAAAGTATTTACTTATTGTAGTTTTTATTATGAAGATGCTTATCCCGTCGTTGCACCCCTACAAAAGACTTCAACGCGCTGGGTTTATCTAATTTTGGAGCAGTAATTACACGTTTAATACGTTATTACTTCACGCCAAGTGCCTCGGGGTTTATAATTTACATGTTTATGAATAATTTCGTACAGAGAGCAATAACCAAGGGGCTAGATTTGGCTGAAATATAACGATTTAAAGTAAACTTACTTTCTGAATCACACTTATTCTGATTTTCGTAAACTGTATATGTTTGTACTTACAAAACTCAAATTCTAATTTTATATTATACCAATTATTTTGCCATATTTAGTGATCGATTGTATTAAATTAGTGTATTTAATAAGCTAAATCATTTTAAGAAATAAATTTAATTCAGGAATACGTAGTTGAAATTTAATACAATTAATAAATTAATTTGAACTTAAAATAATTACTTATCATTACTTATTATTCACTGATTTTGTTTATAAAACATTTTTTTGATTCTGACAATATTCTAAATATATATTTACTTACATATATTGTTAATATGCATTTTTTTAGATAATTATATAATATGCATTTTTCGTAGAGAGCGATACTTCAATTTTTATTTAACTAAAACTTGATATGAATATTTTATTTTATTTTTATTTGATAGGAAAATCAACACCTAAATTTTAAGAAAATCAGAACTATAAATTAATAACAGTCGGCCAATTACAGATTTTCACAACTAGATACAAAATACTTCTAGAAGCTATAACACCAAAAACGTACAACTAAATAAGGATAATTACTAAATGAAAAGAATATGTTATGCATATTCAAGTACATACTAATTTTATATTAAATATTGACATTAAATAACAAAGAAAAACATGTTACTTAGTAATCACCTTGCCGATTCCACATTAATCACTACATATTATAAGACAAAGTCCCTTCCTCTTTCCCCATGTCCCTTTGTATGCTTAAATCTTTAAAACTACGCCATGGATTTTGGTACGGTTTTTTTATTAGATAAAGTGATTAAATAGGAAGGTTTATATGCATATTTTATACCCATGCAAAGCCGGGGTGGGCCGCTAGTATTAATAAATAAGTCCAAATCAACTCCAGATTTTATCAAATTATAAAATTTATTGCTCGCAAGCCTCATAAATGAATTTTGCTTGTAACGATTGGAAATTAACGGAAGATGTAATATTTATTTTGATTTTCATTTTACGTTATACAAATAACTCAATAAAACTTACAAACCTGTATGTCTACAAGTAAAACACTTTTCTTACTCTGTTCTCAGGAAAGCTAATTTATTTATAATCCATTTAAAAGTCCGGCTATAATGAAAGCCGTTCATTTTCTTGTTCAATGTACGGAGATTGTAAAGTATCGACGAGAAAATCACCTAATGGCACTTAACGACCACGATTTTCAACTTACTCATTAAGTGCTCTAAGAAACTTGGATACTTTCTAATATCATTTCAAATTCATTACGGTAAGAGATACCTCCGGCTACTTATTAAAAAAAACGTTTTTTTTAATAGTTCATATTCTGAAATCTTAAGAAGTTTATATAAACAAATATATATTAAATTTTCTAAGAATTTTATACTAGCTGCTGCCCGCGGCGTTGCCCGCGTGGTTCCTGATCATACAGGATCATTTTTTCGGGATAAAACAAGCAAGTATGTTAATCCAAGGTTACCCTCTAAGTGTGTACCAAATTTCAAGAAAATCGATACCGCAGTTTTTGCATGGAGGAGTAACAAACAAACACACAAACACATATTATTAATACATACAGCGCAACCACAAATAACTAGTCGCTAAAGTGTTATTTTTCTAATTGAATTCATACTTAAATTAATAACTTGAGTTTATCGTACTTTAATTGAATTACTTACAAGTATATTTTTAGTCATTTGTTTTATATTTTTATTTATTACCACCTTACACGTTTTGGTATTTTTACTGAATTGACTTGTAGACGATCGATATCATGTAATCTAGGTATTTACAACAATTAAGCGCAGTAAAACTGCAAAATCGTATCCCAATTCGGTACCACGTCGTGATTTGTAATTATTTCTGAAAATATGTCAAATTCGTTGTGAAAATATGCTTTGTTATCTGTTTGTTGGCACGTTACTAGAAGATGAAAAACCAATTTCGATCAAATCTATATGATTTCAAATGAGAGAGTTAAGCACCAATTCTAAAATATGTTTTATCATAGTCTGCTAAATAAGCAGATATATTGTTGATTGTAGTATTTTTTTATAAAATAAGCCTTCGCTAATGACGCATCAGAAAAAGACAGCAATATAATAAAGTAGGTATTTATTTTCAAATTCTAACATGTCCAAGTTTCGGGATCGTTGACATGGAGGTTTTATCACCTTTACCGTGAGAAAACCGCACGCAAGTTCTAAGAAACATTAAATCATTTGCCTCGACAAAGCTTTGAGTTTGTTGCTCGTAAAGAGACACCTGCCTTTAACACTGTGGTTTCTGGCCCAGACTCAGGTAGACAAAACCCAAGCGAACTGTAACTTTTGAAGATAATGGGATGGATCATTGGATCGGCCCCGAACCCCAAAACATTTTTTTCGATTTTTTAAGCATATCACAAAACAATAAACGATATCAATTATATCCGTTGTTTGAAACGTTATGTTTTATAAGTTACCACCTGGCAAAGGTTCTGCCATAAAAAAAATTATGTGACATGAAAGGTACATAAAAAAAAATTAAAAAAACAGCCGATCCGTTTTGGAGAGATGCATTTACAAAAATAGTGGCATGAGATTTTTTACTATATTTTTGAAAATAAGATATTAACAAATTATCAATGATACTAAAAATATAAATAATAGCAGTGCACTTTTGTTGCTGTAGTTTCTCAAATTATATCCTTTAATCAATAAGCGAAGTTTCCTATGTTTTTCTAGACTCAAAACTTTTTTGACATCCATTAGTTAAATTCCTACCCCTGACGGAAATTGAAGCCAGTCCTTGAGAAAACACCTCTAAAACTTTTAAAAAGTAGCTTATAAGCTAGGCTTTAAGATTAAAGATACCTACATATCGGTTTTTTTTCAACCTAACCGTTGCTTTTAACGCAATTTCATATAAAGTTTATCTGTCTGGTAATTTTAACTTACCTATATTATGTAAAATGGATTGTACACAGTAAAGATTCAAATCATTCGTTATTATTCAAACGTAGGTTTCGATTTTTATTTTGAATTATAGCCTAAGGTTTATTTTAATATCTCGGTGACGTTGATTTAGATATAAACAATGATCACCAAATATGCTTTAAGTACCCGGCTCAATATGGGAGATGATAGTTGACAATTAAAAGTTTTTTTAATATTAAAGTTTATTTTAATTGAGAAATAAAAATAAAAGATTATTATGTTAGATAGAATAACATAATAACAATTACATATTAAATACAAAAAAATACCTCAAAAATTTACAAAATACATTTTTAAATCGTTAAAATCTATATTAAGAAAATATCGTTCTATTTTGGAGTTACTTATAAATTGAAATTACTAATAGGTACTTTAACTTTACAGAATAATCTTAGCGTTATTAGTTCCGCTAGGAAAATTCCGTAACATCACGTCATCTAACAAAATATGACAAATCTGAAGTTAGTACAATTATATTATTACTATTATTTTTAACTGCAATTTCGCAAAAGTAATAAAAAGCTAAATAATCAAAAAACATTAGGTATATTCTCTTTCAAAGCAGGCATTAAATTTTTGCTAACCTTTCTTTCTGTATCTTATCTAGCATACATTTCAATGTTAAAATAAAATTTAACTACTAAACAAGTGAGGGTAGTCTAATAAACTATATAAAAGATTACTTAGCCGTTCCACTGTTGAGGGGAATTTCATAAAAATCGTATTTGACATAAGAATCTATGCAAAGATTTGGGCGGCATGTGAGACAAGTTCGTTGCGGTCAAGGCCTTGTGTGGGCAGACCGGCAACGAACTGGCGAACCCGGATATAGGCACCAACAACGAAAAACTCAACAGGTGACTCAATATACTAATTCTTTGCGTTCTATACCTACAAAAAATGTATTGAGAGAAGTGCTGTCTCACATTTAAATCGTAATCTTTAATTAAAATCTTTTCATTATGGAATTGGAATTCAAAAATATTTTTTCCTGGTTTTTGGATAGTATAACGAAAGTTTAAAATAATAACTTACCAATTGAAAAGCAGGAATGCAGGTCTCAAACGAGCATGCAGCCCGTGCAAACGCCATAATTCTGCACACAATTTTGAGTGGACCAGCCGAACGAAATCACAGTAACTCCTAAAGTCACATGTTACTGTGGTTTGGTTGCGGCGCTGCGCAAGCGCATAGTCGTGCGATGCGTGGAGATCAAGCGCGACAGTGCGCGGGCGGCGGCGGCCTGCGACTGCCCGCGTCACGCCCCGGACCCCCCCAACCCCTCAACCACTCCCACCAAACCATCTTACGTCACTAGATGACCAGAAGACCACAAACACACTGAACCAACCGCTTAGAAGTTTGAATTTCAATTGGATATTAGGTCTAGGTTAGATTTTGCCGCCTTTTCGCCGAACAACATGGCGGGAACGATGGCGTCAACTGGTTTTGGGTCCGGGGCCAATTCGCGAACATTCCAAAAACTTGTCATATTAATATTATACGTCCTCACGGTTCATGCAATATCGTGATACTGAAATAACCGGTTCCCCAACCAATAATGAGATTTGAAGACCCGACGGTCTTCTGGCCGTTGGTAGTGGTATTTAAATTAAACGACCGTTGTGTATTTGAACATTCATTTAAATGAAATGGTAGCTGTTTTTAGCTTGAATTGATGACGTTTGTGATCATTTTTCATGAACTTGATTCATAATATCTAGTTCAATATGTATGATTTTAACCATGCTTTTTAAAATGAGTACTGTGTTCCCAATCTCTCGGTTTTTGCAACTTCATCAGACTTTGTGGGCAAGCAGAGCACTCAGCCCGATCGCTCTACACATAATCATTTAAAGGGCTGTTCCTACAACGTTAGCAATAAAGGCAGCATCCATGGAGATCGAATCTCGACTTAATGCTCCGTTCTGGGTGGGTTGATTGGAGGGATATTGACTATTTGATCGGTGTTTGCGTGGCGGAAAAGAGATCTTCGTTGCTGAGACCGGCGGGGACAGTGGAGTGTCTTGAGCTACTGCTTGTGTTGGGATTGAGTGAAGGCTCATATTAGCTGCCATTATCGGATCGGTAGGATCCGATAATACATAACGGGGTCTCCTAAAGTTAATTTTCAGTAGCTTACAACTGATTTGTGACAAACCATCCAATTGTAAATGAAAGGACGTTCATAATTTTCCCGATTTCGATAAGTTATTGACAAATTCACTTTGATTATTTATATTTTCATTGACGAACGAATAACGGTCTAAGATGATATCAACAAGGTGTTAGACCGATCAAGTCAATTGTTTGCTTGATGTCAGTTTACATTTGACAGCTTGTCAAGGACAAATCAATTCTATCTAAAAATAATGCGTTAATTGTAAATTAATTGGTACAGTTCACAATTTTTTGACAGTTTACAAACTCACTTCATACAGTGCAATCAGTCTATAATCACACGGAGACATATGCATATTTAATAAAATACTTAAGATTGTTTTCTTCTTGATCATCACAATATTAATATATGAAGCAAAAACTTTGGACCCCTTTTAACTAAAATACGCTGATGGAAGAGTACGAAATTTGGCACACTATAAACTATAACTATGCCAAATTTCGTACTAGTAAGTAAAGTAGTAATAGTTTATGTGAAGCAGAAGTACAGACGCTAATGTTTTTTTTTAATAATAATAATGCTTATGAAGTACATTAAATCATAAAATAAAACATGGACACACAAGCAAAAATATTGATAACAATAAAAGATCACACATGGTGCACAAACTATATTCATAATGTTTGGAAACAAAGTACTTGGGCTTGAGAAATGAAGATGGCGTTCTTATCAAAAAGATAATTGACAGTAGGACACTAACAATGTTTGAACAGTATATTTTAATAATTTATATTGAAGAACTTATAGTTAAAATCTATTATGGTTGAATTACAACCAAGGGGCTACCAGTAGTTATAATAAATACAAAATCTGCATGCACATTAGCAGAGTAACTTGCGAAAGTCGAGCTATTTTTTTCATTAATTCCATAGCAAAAGATGTAAATGCCATAAATTCAACAAGAGTCTGTGATCCTGCTTAAGTTAGTGTAGTAACTGTGCTACCTTTCTAACTGAAATGAAACATTGATAAGCATTGACGTTGTAGCAGCAAGGAAAAGTTGGTTTCACTAATCTACGTGGTCGTTACAGGATGTTGCCATCTACAATTTGAGTACATCTTTATAAATATATAAATAAATAGGTATCCCTAGACAAGATACTCAAATTGAATCTAACCCCAAAGTAAGCAAATTATATGCGTGTGTCATGGGTGTTGTTCAACGATACTAATGCATAGGAATACATAATAAACACCCAGACATGGATAAGCAGACATCTAAATATTCATCACACAAACTCCTGCCCCCATCGGGAATCGAACACGAGCCTCGCGGTTGGTCGCTGGAGTCAGGCATGTACGGTAACCCTGGACCAACGAGGCGGTCAAATATATTTCAACTTTATAAGGTTTATATGAATAAAAGGCAATTAATAAGACACTGGCAAAAACAGTATCCTTTCAATTTCCTAATAAAAATAACGTTGCCCGGAATCGGAAAAGTGCCCGGTTGGCAACAGGTTTGCACCTATCACATTGTGGGGCTTACTGTCTTCGGCTAGACGTGGATGCCCTGGTTGTAACTTTGCCTACCTCTTCGGGTAAACGATTGCCAAAATTTTTTTTAAATTTCATTGAGATAGTATCAGAGGTAATATTCCATGAGAAAACGTTAGTAACTGTTGCGGATTTTCCATAAAACGGATTATGACTTGTGAGAATATGTCTAGATCCGTTTAGTAACGACCCACATGGAAATAGTTTACCTTGAAAATTCAAATACATTTAACAGAAAACACAAGCATAATCGTTTCGTAGAAAACCAGATTTACCAACTATTACTATGCTATATATTCACCGTGCTGATACAATAATTTTATCACCTTATAGACGTGTTTATAGCAGAAATACAAATGCTTAAACAGTTTTGAAATTTCTATTTTATATACTCTACAGAATACAAACAAACTTTGAAACAAATAAAACAAAAGTACCTTTGACGAGCTTATCTCTGATTAGTGAGATTTTATTTTTCCATTAACATTTTGACTGTAAAATGTTAATGGAAATATGAACCAAAAAAATGAGACGAAATATTTAAGATAAATCTAAGGTTAGTAAAACTGCATAAAACCGTCTTCGATTTCATTAGTAAGTATATCACATAAATAAAAAAATAGTGTTTTTTAAATTTTCTTGGGATGCCGTTATTAGATTTTTCAAATCGGTTATATAAAATGTCACACTCTAATGTCATTAAATGTTAATTTGTGCGAATAAGCAGTAGAATTGTAATATTTTTTTCAGTAATATCACGCAATATATACATATCACCTGGTACACAATTTTTTGAAATCCTTTTTAGTATACGACACTAATGAAAGAGTTACTGATATTTAATATAATGAAACAACCAGAATTGATTTTAATATATCAGAAATAAGGTAAATTTAAATTAAATATTGAGGATCTAATTATGACCACTAGGTAATAACCCGTGGTGGTCCGGGCTCCTTTGCAGAATAGACCATCTGCCTTCCTGCCAGGCAGCTCGTAAAAGGCGAGCATAGGCTTACCGTCACTAACACCGTGTCATACTACTAGGTGGTAGAGTTTCGCAGCGACTCGCCCGGATTGGTACCA
>NJDC01003499.1:0-34156 GCA_002245475.1 Calephelis virginiensis
AAAATTATTCATACAATCTCTAAAAAATACGTAGGTCAGGTTCATGAATAATTAATGATAGAATTTTGTTATATTTCGGACAAGAGCACAACATTATTATACTAAATAAACAGATTAAAGAGATTTTGTAAGAGATTGGGTCTCTTGTAAATAGAATGTCAAATATTGGGTTGGTTTTTTTATATGAGAATACAAATGTGGCTTCGACTACGCGTGTGATTTGGAATAAGGCATTTTTATGAAAACTAAGATACCTTGCTAAATGCCTATATTATAGTTTTCAACTTGTCGAGTAGACTAATTGTCTATTTATCTTAACAAATGATTACTGAGTATGTCCCTCGCATATTTCCCATACTAAGAGAGGGAGATGTAGCGTTTGTAGCAATTGGCACTACGTCTTTGTTCTCATTGTCAAATTGTATGTGCGCGTTCTGATTGATTGAAATTAACTTCATGTTAATTATGTGGACCAATAGCAATGCAGTATATTAGACATTGCCAAAATATAATGTGGCTTAGCCGTCTCCTTGCTACAACAACAGCAGAAAATAAATAGCAGAAACGAAAAGATCAATTATTTTTTTTTTACTCAACACTTTTGTGACAGTAGCGAAACACATAAGCCATGTATTATGATTAAGATGTAAAGTACATGAGATTTTGGGTTTTAGAGTTACAGCTGTAGAGCGTGTAGAGTTATAAGCTTGGCTCTACATGATATCTAATAGACAACTGAGGAGATGACTACATACATCATCATCATTACTACATACAATTATCATTAACAAGTTGTTAAAAAATGTGTATTTTAATTTTATAGGATTTTCTTAATTGCTTTTTCTGCATCGTATTGCCTAAATATTTGGACTTATTGACAGTATCTATAATTATAAATCAATAAAAGGTGTTTGTTCAAATTGTTTTCATGCTGAAACGGCTAAACCGATTGCAATTACTTTTATACCCAAATTCAGATTAAACTTTGGAGAAGGAAATAGGCTTCTTTTCAGTCTGATATCTGAAAAGGTAACCATAGGTGAGCTGCATAGGTTATACAAGCGGGCGTAACCTCGGCTAATAACTAGTAGTCTTTTTTATAATTTGTGGTTCTTCTTTCATGTGACATCAGAGCCTTGTGATGGCATTATTTTTGGGTATAGATAGATATATAGAGAGGAGGCTAGAGACTGATATTGGTTTCTTTCCTATTTCCTGAGTATATGTCATTTACCAAATTACTTAACTGACAGGTTAACAAAATTACTTTAAAAAGTAGTCAGGGCAATAAATAGTTTAAAATATTAGAAGCAATAACTCTAAGCGATGCGCTGCAAATCAGAACTACCCCGTTAAATCTTTTTTGCTTTTAGTGCTCGTTGGTGTCAGTATCCCGAACGTAAGTCTATTCATACGTATTCTCTCCCGCATTATTGATTTATTAGCCCTTACTTATACATGCCAGTAGATTTTACGCAAAGTGATATTGCCACTCGACCTCAACGAGTCGGTTACAGTTAATTACTCCTAGAAGCAGTGCATTGAACGCGATGTCTGGCGCTTTCATATTATTAATCTGAATGCTCCATTTGATATTTAATCTATAAGTGCATATGTCATCATTGTCATAGACACAGTAAGAGTTTCTGACTCGCTCGCTCGGACTACTACCGCCTTATCTATTCCTGTCGCCACAACGTCAGTGTTTGCCGTTGACGTGTTTCGGTCGGGAGGATAAGTTAGCCGGTATACTTACTTTTGATCGAGGCCTAACATCCCGGCCTCAAGTTAGCAATGCACCATTACCACCTTTTGGTGTCTCTAGGTTGCGTGAATTTTTTACCATCAGGAACAATAAACAATATTAAACAATAAATGTCCCTGGACAAGTCACACAAATTGAATCTAACCCAAAAGTAAGCAAATTATATGCTTGTGTTATGGGTGTTAGTCGACGATGCTAATACATAGATTTACTTAGATAGTTACCAGAATAAATTTAATAAACACTCAGACCCGGAAATGCAGACATCTAAATGTTCATCACACAAATGCCTGCCCCCGTCGGGAATCGAACCCGAACCTCGCGGTTGGTCGATTTAGCCTCTCTACCAACGAGGCAGGCGGCAACGGATTTGCCGTTTGCTTGTTTGCCTTCTAATACCATAAAAAAATAAGAAGATTGAAATAGACCAAGCCCTATGCACCAGTGTTAGAATCAGAAAAAGTTTTATTCACATGAACCACAAAAGTAGTACTTGTGCGCGTCGACATTTTTTTAAACTACCTGTGTAGTGTACATAGTTCCAAATCGAGTTGAAAGTGCTTGAAGTTCACAATACAGATTTAAATTATGTTTAAACTCTTAAAACACTTAGTAAAAGTTTTTAAACTTAAACTTAGATACACTAACTTATTAAATTGCGTAGGTACGGGACTTCAGCTATTTATGTAGGAGAAAAAATAATAAAGCACTAGTAAAATTAAATTTAAGCTAGAAACATTTTAGTAATCTTAAATTTTCTTAAAAAACTTTCAAAAAAAGCTTAATGTAATGTAGCTAAAAATCATCTTGATCACGTCAGCTACAAAATAAAAAATCCGCATCAAGATCGGTTTATCAGTTTAAACGCTATGACGCTACACAGACAGATACACGTACACCCCCGTGTTGGTCCGGGCTCCTTTGTAGAATAGACCATATGCCTTCCTTGCCAGGCAGCCCGTAAAAGGCGAGCATAGGCTCACCGTTACTAACACCGTGACATCTGACTAGGTGGTAGAGTTAAGCTGCGACTCGCCCGGATTGGTACCACCGCCTTACCTATTCCTGCCGCCATAACGTCATGACGTGTTCCGGTTCGGAGGGTAAGGTAGCCGGTAAACTTACTTTTGCTCGAGGCCTAATATCCCGGCCTCAGGTTGGCAACGCACCATTACCACCTGTGGTGTCTCTAGGCGGCGTGAATTTCTTAACATCAGGAAATCCGTCTGCTTGTTTGACTTCCAATATCATAAAAAAAAACACATCTACGTCAGACTCATATCACCTCTCGATTTCAGTAAGAAGTAAAAAAAAAAACGATTGCTGAATATATTCATATAAAATATATATTATTAGGTTGCAGAACCCCAATCGAAGATAGTTAAGATTTTTGACTTTTCAATTTTTTATGCGAAACCGCCTTTTCTATTCCTGCTGCCATAGTGACTTTCATTTTCCTGTCTGAAAGGTAGTAGGGTAGCCGGTAGACTTGCACAATAGCCTCCTGACACCTGGCGTGCTATGAGTAGGACATCAAATAAAAAAATAATAATTTCGAAACAGGTTCTCGATTTGCCTGTTTTCTGTTTAAATGTTATCGTGTGAAAGCCCTAAGTTGCAAAAAATATGTTTATGACCTATAGTCAAGCTGTCAGTGTAAAAAAATGGCTGAAAGTACGAGGTCAACTTCGCATGCGGTAAGACCACGTGAGTAATCCAGATATTTTTATTAATCCTTATATTTATTGGATAAGTTAGTGTCAAAATAACTTAATTAAGTAATGGTCAATCAAAAGATTCGCAAATTTAGGTTATTCTTCCAAAATTTGACTGAGCATAACCTCTACAAGTTGGATGTCCTATACATAATACATTCGTTACTGTGGACAGTTTTAATGTCTCAAGTATATTACTTTGGACAATTTGATTCATTTGCCACATGATTGATTTGGCCTTTTACAATTCTTGGAATGCATATCGTATACAGCAGCAAGCGAAAAAAGTTCAAATTCATAAAATCTATAAGCTGATAGAGTATCTATCTCTTTCCAATAATATATTGAACTTGGGGGTCAAAATGATTCACGATTTCAACAAGGAGTCGGATTCTGATGAGACTGACGATGAAGAAGACCACGTTGCGGCTGCTAAACACAAAAAAGGCGTGTTGCGATTGTGCTCCTGCCTCCACCAGAAAAAAGAATAGCTCTACATTTACCTGACTACACTGATCAACAAATGCGATGCAGACTAGAAAGCTGTAACAAGAAATCAACAACCATATGCAAGCGATGCAAAATTTACTTGTGCATGGTAAAAGGGAGAAACTGCTTTCCTATGTTTCATTCGCCATAGCACATCACCTCACATCAACACAACACACCACCACTCACCCACGACATATCACCAACACAACAAACTAGCTACTAGCTGACTAGCTGAAGACACTAAGTCCCACGATGTGAAAGGTGGCAAGCCTATCGCCAACCGGGCACATATCCAATCCCGAGCAATGTTTTTTTTTATTAGAAAATTGGAAAAATCCAATTTTTTTGTTGTCCGACCCGTGATTCGAACCTGGGACCTCGTGCAGTCAAGTCCAACAACCGGACCGCTAGACCAAGAGGCGATAATAATTCTTGATAAGACTGATCTAACTTTGTGATCTCAAAAATTGTTGATTGAATATTTTAAGATCCTATGTAAAAGAAAAAGAGATAAAACTTATGTAAGTTGTAGTATATAAGACAAATGAGAGATTTTTTATTGATGAAAGTGTCGATTCTAATAAAATTTCGTACTTTAATTTTTTCTTACTTTTATCGTAATAGCTACACCTACACACCCAATGTACTATATGTATATAGGACGCAAAGGAAAACAATTTTCATAAAAATCTGAGAACTTTTACATCTCTCGGGGTCAGGAGGTTATGACAGCGACGTGCCTGTAACATCTATGGTGTCTATTGGCAAAGGTTGTCTCTTAAGTCTTATTATCAGGGATGCCGATAACAAAAAAAAATCCTCTAAATATATTCTGCTGCGCACGTTTAGTTGTAGCTTAGACCTATTTTTAAACCCCGATTGAAAAGAGGAGTGTTATAAGTTTAATGCGTCTGTGTGTGTGTGTCAGTTTGTGGCATCATAACTTTTAAATGTATGGACCGATTATGATGCGGATCGTTTTGTTTGAAAGCTGACGTGATCGAGATGGTTCTTGGCTACATTTCATCAAGTGTTGTCGGGAGTTAAAGAACATTTTTACAGTGTTAATTTTAAACATCTTGATTGCACAGAATCCTTTCTATAGTATTATATAGATATACGTAATATTTAATGTATTGAGACGGGAATAGGCAATTACTTTGCTGTTCGAGTCTTCATGCTCCTGAATGCCGCAGGATCAAAATTTAGAGTTTCTTTAACATCTGTTCGAAGTAACCTTCGTCAAAACGTTGACGGGCTTGATCTATTGAATGAAAACGTCGATGTTGATATTTTGGTGATCCATTATATTTTTTAGATTTGGTATCCATTATAGTCTTGGAAATGTGTTATGGAATTATGTTATGGCAAAATTGTTTTAAAATATTTTATATTTGGTGCACTTAACAGTACTTAGTGTACGAGTTTATAAGTTTTTAGTCTCATATAAATATATCACAAGTATATTAAAACGCCATGTTTGCAGTTGCATCCGTATGACATTTCATCTATTTAGATTTTAGGCGATGACACAATAAATTATTAGTGTATTGGTAGGCAAATTTTTTAGATGAAATATGCTTTTATACGTATGGTACACAGAAATTTCTTTACATCAATCATGAATAACGACAGACATTTTATGAATAAAAATGTAACGCCACAAAAGTGGAGCACGAAATTTTTTACTTTTATGTTAATTTTCTACGAAACGCAATCACAATAATTAGCTTAAGTTATACGAGGCATTACATTGCTTGTAGATGTCCACGACGTCGACGCGACGTCCGCGTCGTATCCTGTTTCTATTGTTTGCAATCATTAATGTATTGCGAGTATAATACTAAACCTATTGTTCTAATTTATATTACGTTGTCTTAGCTGTATAACGGTTTGTAAATATTAATCAAGTGTTTAATTAAACTATTTGTTTTTGGCATAAAGTAATTGACGCTACTGATTCTGTTAATTTAATTATCTGAATATCCGCTTGGATGTTATGTTGACCGGTAAAAAAGTATTGATCTCGACTGAGAATGTCTATAAATAGTTTTGTGAAGGCGGTAGACCGCAGTCGTGTTCAATTTTGAAGCAATAAATATATTTTGTTACAAGCGCTAAGTTTTTTTATAAGAAGAAGATAAAACTATATACAAGACCGGCAAATTACACAAATTATAATTTCAGGTAAAAGTTATTCTGTAATATTTACTTCTGTTCCTAATTTTAAACGGTGGAACATTTTAGTAAGCACCTGTGGCGATGCCAAAAGTTTGTAAACTCGTGGGTAAATAAGAGTTATTAAAGATTAACTTCACCAATTTTCTAAAAAAAGAATTTTCTTTTGTGGTAAAAATGTTTATAGCATTAGATGGAATTTTACATATGGAATAGTATGACAGTGGGAAATTTCAGTTAACATAAATGCCTTCTTTATATTTTCCCATTATTAATGTCCTATCTTTAATGTCAAATAGCTACAAAATGACATTATGAAAATTAACTAGCGGCTCCATATGCACAAATAGGCATGCTATTTGCACATTTGCTGTATTTGACAAATAACCATTATGGTGAAGTATATATTTGCCATAATCATTGCCTTATTTAGTAGCTATTTAGCAAATACACCAAATAACAAATACGGCTTCCCGAAAGTCTCTCCGTTTTTTAATGTACAACAAAGGAGACAATAAACCATACACTGTATAAATTATTACTAACCACACACATTTTTAACGCATAGCAATAGTAACGTACTTTCAAATCAGGGTTGTTGCGAATATCAGCATCAGCATCAGCTGATTATCAGCATTGTTTTCAACATCAGCATCCGCGTTAATCGATGCTGATTTCGGTGCCGGGAATTTTTGACCACTCAAATATTATAAATTGTGTTTTTTGGAAATTATATTAAGTAAGACCCATAATATACAATTTCTTAGCAAACACTCATTGACATCGTGTCATTTAACAATGCCATCTGCTGAAACAACTTTGTTGCTTACAAAAAATAGTATTATTATTCGCCAATAGATGTCAGGAAGAGTCATATTTTTCGGTTTAAACACGAATAAAATGACATTTTCTACAAATGAATTCTAGCTAGATAGATTTATCGCCCCCAAAACCCCCTACATACTAAATTTCATGAAAATCGTTGGAGCCGATTCCGAGATTCCATTTATACAAGAATTGCTAATAAAAATGATAAATCGTTACTTGTCATCACAATTGGTAAAAACACTCTGGCTATTTATTTAATTTTTAAAAGTAATTGATCTGGGAACACGGTAATTCGCCCGCCAAAACGAGCCAAGCGTAGCTTATGGGCACTACTCACTTTTTCACAAAGCCTTTTGTCGTTTTTTTGAACCCCCATAGAGTTAGTTTCCGATGTTTCACATAGTTCACATTCCACTTCATATTCTCAGAATATGGTATCAATAATAGACTAATTAAACATACAAAGTCTCAATCGAATAATTCTAATACTTTATTTATTGATAATTTTATATAATTTTATTGATATCGAAAATACATTGATTTCGTCACTGACACTCACTGGCACTCACTGATACTCACTGATGATCATCAAAATGTTTGACTTCGTGAAGTGCGGGAAAGCCGAAATTTGGTATGTAGGTAGGTAAGCAAAGTTGAATGCAAAAAACAATACCGTGCTTCCAGATAAACTAATAACTTTCGCCCCTAACCTCGAATTGGGGGGTGAAATATCACCCTGCTACAGTGGCAAATGGTATATGGTAATCAATAAACTGTTAAAGAAAAAAAGACAAAGACAGAGAATAAGATATAAAAACTGGAACTATTTTCAAGAAATACACCTCAAACAAAGAAAAAAAATACTGAAAAGACTACCTAACAACTTATAAAAATTGATATCAAACCATAAACATTTCGTGTAAAATGTTGCCAAGACGACCACATAAGGTTTGCTCTGTGAAAATATATCAGTTCTCATGTAGAGCCAAGCTTCTGAATCTACACGGCCTAACTCTACCGACCCTAACTACACAAATTCTATGCATCACTAATAATGTATGGCTTGGCTGTTTCGTTACTAACTTCAGAAACTAAATATTCGCATCACCTCCACGATGATAGCGAAACAGCGAAGTCATATATTTTTACTGATATATAGAATTTCTGAAGTTAGGTCGTGTAGGTTCAGGAGCTTGGCTAAACATGAGATCTTTTTCACAGGGCAAACTTTATGTGGTTGTCTTTGCAACATTTTACTTGAAATGTTTTTGGTGAGATATAGTTTTATAAATAATGCCTCCGCCACTAAAAAGTGAAATATGGAAGTACTTTACATTAGTAAATAAAGATGTACTATTTTTGGAAAGGATTATTCTCGTAATTAAACCAAACCTGCCTCTGGATTTGGTAAGTGCCATGTTGACGATAGGTTTGCCAACTATCACATTGTGGGTCTAAAGTACCTAAGGCTAATCGTGGGTAATCTAGTTTACCTCTGCCTACTTATTCAGGGATATGTGTGTGTGTGGTCTAGCGGTCCGGGTGTTGGACTTGACTGCATGAGTTCCCGGGTTCGAATCCCGGGTCGACCAACAAAAAGAAAATTGGATTTTTCCAATTTTCTAATAAAAAAAATGTTGGTCGGGATTGGAAATGTGCCCGGTTGGCGATAGGCTTGCCACCTATCACATTGTGGGACTTAGTGTCTTCGGCTAGTCGTGGGTGCCTTGGTTGTACCTCTGCCTACCTCT
Source organism: Calephelis virginiensis (assembly GCA_002245475.1). Taxonomy (NCBI): domain Eukaryota; kingdom Metazoa; phylum Arthropoda; class Insecta; order Lepidoptera; family Riodinidae; genus Calephelis; species Calephelis virginiensis. The sequence goes on from NJDC01003499.1 coordinate 8,730, forward strand.
TCGGGGATATGGGCGTGAAGATACTTTTTTTTATGAGCGTGAACATATATTTTTTTCATTAAATAAGCATCCGCATCAGCATCATCAGCATCAGCATCATCTGATGTTAAAAAAACATGAATCAGACACAACCCTGGTTCAAATAATTAAATTCAGCACTAAGTTTTGAAGTTCATTTGTTATAAACGCAGTCTTTATCAAAAAATATGGAATTGTTCGGTATTTACCCTCATGTGAAGACGGTTGTTTATACTATTTGCCTATATATAGTACAGTTACATTAAACACCGATTGACCGCACAAACAGCCATGTGTGGAGCCAGCATAAATATTATGGCCAGGATATTCAAAATGACTTATTTTTTTTTTCAATTTTAAAACATTAAATATGCTACGTTTTATCTTGAATATATAGTGAAATTCAATATACCTACTTGATTAATTGAGTTTTTGAATTATTATTTTTTTGCGATAAATAGAAAGATCATATATTAGTTTCATAACAAAACTATTTAAAAAAAATTGCAATAATTCAAAAGCTATATCAAAATAAAAATAAGTTTTTGAATCCAGTACCGTAGACACGCCGACAGCTCCCGAACAAACCCGAGTAAATGTGACGTCATAATGTTAGTTTAGTAGTTAGTTTAGTTAGTTAGATGTTTAAGTAATGAATTCATTAATTTTTATGAAATAATTTTGATCAAATTGAAAATTTAAATAATTTGATAAAAATATAGGTTATGTATTGGACTAGATTAAAATGAATGAATTTCATATTATAATGATTTTTTTGTGGTTATAATGATATTCAAATAATTATTATGGTTTATGTTTTTATCTAGTTAAAAGATGATATGGAAAACTATATTTATTATACAACAATGGGAGGTAAAGCAAAGATTAAAATTGATGTGATACCACACAAGTTTGATTGTCAACTTAATCGTAAAAAACAAGGGGGTACAACGATTATAACATAGCAAGCTACTTCAGACTTCTGTTGGTGTTGGATCTTCATTTCTTCGTGTAATGCTAATGCATGTTTACAACCACCTGTTCACACAATAGAAAAGGTGATTATTGCTTAGAACATAAAAAAAATATAATTGAATAGGAGTAGATATAAATTACCTGTTAAAGCTGCACAGTCATGGCATTGAACATCTTAAATTTTTCTTGACTTTTCATTAATAATTAAAATAACTGAAAAAAACTTTGATTCGAATTCGATGTTCTGGACAAACCCGTCCTTTCAGGATACATATATTATTTTTACGACAAAGTTGAACATAACCTATAGCTGTGTCGCCGTAACTCTCACACGATACTCTACAATTTATGAAATAAATATTTATATTGAACATATATGAAAAATAAATATTTAAATATTTCTATTGACATATTTTTTTAACAGACTTTCCTTGATGCCTTGGCACCTCAAACTTCAGCAGATTCGAATCGAACATCATTTGTCAAAAAATTGTTATCAAAAATATATCAACATCAGGAATATTATCAGACTTTGCCTTTATAAATCCTTTGTCACACATAGGCAGACGGAATTAAGTAACAAATTTTTTAGAAATAAATTTTCGATATTATTGTCAAGTCACTTGTGATTGCCGTAAACGCTATACTATTCCTGAACAGCTATAACATTATGACGTCTCAATAATCGTGTCGCGTTCATAGTCACGTGATTTTTAATTAAATATTTTTTTTTTCAGTTTTCCGCATGACACATCGATATAATTAATAACGAAGATTTAAAATACATAAAAAAATCAATATTTTTTAATTTCAAAATCCCAATTAACAACTCAAAACACAATACTTTTAACTTCACTCAATTGTAAAAAAAGACGGGCTGCACTCCGGGAGTGCCAGCAGAAGTGAAAACTTGAATATTAACGTTGTGCAGTTTTGATGTTTTGGAATGGTTAGGGAATAATTTTGCACAATTTGCTTCAATGATCAGTATAAAAGTACTATCATTCATGTGGTATAATACCATAGTCTTGTGCTTAATCGGATATTTTTGGATTCGCACTGTAATCGTACAATCCGTAAAATGTACTAGTACACCTTATTAGTACTATTAGTACTCTGTGCTAAGCCATGAAACTTCAGTACGCTACCTACTAGTGCGGCCACTTCATGATTTGCCTAGGCCAGTTAAAATAGTAAAAAATACTTATGAGATAAGATATGATGAAATATTTAATTTTTCAAACTTATACATAATTTAATTCAATGTAATATACATGTGTATATCGATTTTCCTGCTACTATTATTTCCTTTGTTAAACTTACAACTTTTTCGAAAACAGCTAACCTTCTTCATAATGTTGTACTGTAATTTCTATTAATTGAGAAACTATGATATCATAGTTTCCAACCTACAAATCGCAAACAAATTAAAAGACGTTTAACTAAACTAATATCTACTTTATCTACCACAAACTACAAAGCATTCAAAGCAACAAACAGTTTACACTTTACAGTACAATTATGTAATACTGCAGATCAACGCGAAGGGCCGACCTGTTCGGAAATATGTAAGCAACAAACTATGATATCATAGTTTCCAACCTACAAGTCGCAAACAAATTAAAAGACGTTTTACTAAACTAATATCTATTTTATCTACCACAAACTGCAAAGCATTCAAAGAACAAACAGTTTGCACTTTACAGTACAATTATGTAATACTGCAGATCAACGCGAGGGGCCGACCTGTTCGGAAATATGTAAGCAATACACAAACAGCAATGAATCTACGTTTTATTTTAGATTTCGCGCAAGCGACCTGCGCCGTCTTATTCGCGCATGAGCAGTGCGCCGTCTTACGTTCTGACGATCTGACGCGAGATTAGAAGTTCTTACCCATTCCAAAAAAAGTGTGCAACGCTGCTAAAGAAGTTTTCACTTAAAAAAAAATGAAATTTATGCTCGTACCTTTTTATATGATAAAGACAGCGAAAAAGCACTCGGCAAAATGCTAACGAACACCATATATAGGAGCGTCGCTGTTTTATGGTCGGGGTGTTAGGTATATTGTGTAAATCTACCTGTTACTCTACTCTCTTCCTGGACAAAACATGACTATGCCAATTGCCAAACGCTGTCAGTTTGGAGGAGAGTCCGGGTAAGAATTAAGGAGATGGATCACTTACTCGGGCAAGTTTCTGCATAGTTCTCTACCACCGTGGTCATATGGCAAACAATTGGTTAGTGATACAGATGATCTGTTGTATCTAGGGACTCGTTTCAACAATTGCGATTAATAGGATACTGGCAAAATTTAGAGGCATCTTTGGCTCCTTTTGCGCGCCCTGGCACATAGAGCGAGCACACATTTACTCTACTCGAACTCTAGGGACAGCCTTGTGAAATGAAATTCTCGATATTTCAAGATGTTTCCGCGGAGAGCTAAATAGCTTTAAGTTATCAAGTATGTACGTAAGATATGCATGTATATTTGTAAGAAGGTATTCTGACTGTGTTAGTCTCATTGTTAGTACAAGTAAGAGATCGTTTATATATTCAAATAAGTTTTTCTTTCACGCAATCTTAATACTTATAGAAAAAATCTTACGTAATAGCTTTCAAAATCTATAACAAATTAGAGAATTGACGACCCCGCTGCCCGCTGTGTGGTATGTATCACCAGTGCTGACTGACTGACTGATTCAACAGACGAACGGCGGTAAAGCCGTTCCAAGGTGGGTGGAAGTAAAAATTGCTAACGCAGGACGGGCGGCAGCGTCCTAGTAAAAACTTCCACCCTATTGTTGATCCACATCCACAAGAAAAAGCCACATTGTAAATGGACCTGGATTAGCCCGGATGGGTCGACAAAAAACGAGATAAACTTCATTCTGTCTACCAGACGCCACATATTAAATGACGTCTCTGTGATTAATAAGCTGAAAACCGGCAGTGATCATCGGATGGTAAGAGGCACATTGAATATCAACACAAGGCTTGAACGATCACGGTTGATGAAGTCTACGCTCCGTCCAATCCCAGTCCAATGCCAAAATCTCGAAAACTTTCAGCTTGAACTTCAAAATCGTTTCGAATGCCTGGCAGAATGCGAATCAACGGGTGATTTGAGCAATGGGCTTGTGCAAGCTGTCCAAACGGCTGGGTCAAAATTTTTTTTAAGACCCGAAGCAAGAAAAGAACAGGAAAGCTCTCAGACCGTACTCTTAAGCTCATGAGTGAACGGGATTAAATGCTGTTGCAGTCTTCAGTTGACATGCAAAAGTACAGGGAGCTAAACAGACAAGTCTCCAAGGCGTTGCGGACAGACCTGCGGACAGATTATACTTAGGTCAAGTTATTCAGTTAGGTAAATCCAACTTCAAGAAAGAGGTCGACCGTCAAATCCAACTCGGATGGGCAGCGTTCGTAAAGCTAAAGGGTATCTTCTTGTCAAAATTACTGCAGAGCCAAAAGTCGAAAGTCTTTGAACAGTGTGTGTTACCAGTGATGTCATATGGAGCTGAGACTTGGCCGTTAAATGTGGGCCTCTTAAATAAGCTCAGAGTCGCTCAGCGTGCTATGGAGAGAGCTATGCTCGGTTTTTCCCAGCGAGATATAATCCGTAATTCGGTGATTCGCAAGAGAACGAGAGTAACCGACATAGTTCATAGACTTAGCAAGGTGAAGTGGCAATGGGCTGGCCACATTTCTCGCACGCTTTGGGGAAGAAAAGTTCTCGAGTGGCGGCCCCGCACCGGAGGATGTAATGTTGGACGACCTTCCACCTGGTGGACTGACGATCTGGCTAAAGTCGCGAAGAGCCGCTGGATGCAAGAGGCTGGTGACCGTGACTTGTTATGCTCTTTGGAGGAGGCCTATGTCCAGCAGTGGACGTCCTGCGGCTGATGATGATGATGATGACGTAAGTTATCTATGTGTACATAAATTAATCCCAATTTCACGTAATCGTCGCATCACGTCTAATCGGATGGACCAATTTTGCCAATTCTTTTTTGGTGTATTACATATTTGTTAGAAGGTTCTGAATGAAAAGGCAATGAAAAGAAAATAGAAAAACTGCTATAATCCGTACTGTTAGCCGTCGATCAATCACCATTTTGCGGCTTCGCCTCTTGTTTCAACCAGAGGCTTACGTGATAGTCAAGTTAGAGTCTCACCCGACTGTCGCCAGTTTGTCGACATGGTTTCCAATATTCGATGATGAAGAGTGGACAGGTTCCTCTACGTGAGCAATGCGTATCCTAGTCGTACAGTGACTCCTTTTTGAGTTGCTATCTTACTCAAGTGTTCATAAGTGCATACAGTAATGGTCAAACACATACAGGTGATACTGTAGCAGTGATAAAGTAGCAGCCTAATATAAAGAAACGGGTCGGAATCAATAACACATTTGATCTATGAAGTAATTAAAGAAAAAACAATATGTAATTTGTATCCAACGAAAAATACAAGATGTGTGGTTATAACGTAAAAAAAACATATACATGGTTCCCACCGACCGCAGTCGCATTCACAGCGCATGACGTCATGACTCGTACTAGGTATGACATAGCGCGAGAAGTAAAACATTTTTGCGGACTGTTTTGAATGAATGTTTACAAAAGTAAATATTACAATTTGGCAATAATATTTAAAAGGAATTACCATTTAGGCCTTTACACCCTCATGTTAAAATTTGGATGCTTTTAAAGTAACTCTGTATAATCTACGGCTATGGAATAGTAGCGAAATAAAAGGTAATTTTGACAGATTAGTGCTACTACTAACGGCTGCATTCAGAGACCTCAATTATCTTTTAATCAGTCATAAATTTGATTTTTTTACACAAAATTGTAATATAATGACAGGTTCAATTTAAATTGACGTCTCTGACCGCGACCGTTACTTTGTACATGTTACGTTATTTACTTTGTACATAAAGCCTACACGGATCTCAACAAAATTTTGGACGTGGATATTAAATTTTTTGAGGTTATATAAAAAATTAGATCTCTAAAAGTTAAGTTAAGTCTCTGCCTACCCTGTAAGGGACTTGGCATGAAGATATGTATGTATGTGTGTATGTATAAAAAAGTGTTTCATACAAATGTAGATTTGCGTACGATCTACAACTTTTCCATTGTACGTTTTTCATTCAGAAGGCAATTTTGTCCGGAAATTAAAAAAAACAAATACTTTTCACCCTTTTTCATCCCAGTTAAAAGTACATTCTATTCTCATTATCATTGACAGCCATGAAACCAACAAGCCTGGTCTACGTGATTGATTTAAGTAAACTTGTAACATAAAATAATAGACTGCTGTCGAGCAGCTACGTCAAAGGATTTACCTGTTTCGTAATTTTCTTTTGAAACTACTCCGACCTTCATTACATTGCAAATTGAGGCCGGGATATAAAAGGCCAGATTCGGGTTTCTGAAGAATGTTGTGCGGTTACCCAGGGTTAATGGCATGTCGGACGGTTGGCAGGTCATCAAAATATATTCCAGTGATATTCCTAGAGAATTCGAGTACGAATTCACTAGTTTTCAACAATAATAGTGCACATTCTTCCTGGGAAGCTTGTCATATCTATCCATACTTATGATAAAACTGTAAAAGAGTGAATTTTGTGCATTGATAATTGATAATAAGTATTAAAATAGATTAAGGCGAAAAAAAAGGAGTGGTTGTGCCTCTGCCTAAGTCTTCGGGGATATGCGCGTGAAGATACATTTTTTTTTACCGTAAAATGCATTTCTTCTAGTTTACAATCACGAATAATATATAAACTAAGTAATATGCAGATTTAAGTTTTCATAAGTGTTTTAAAGCACTGGCTGGATTTTGGATGGTAATTGAGAACTTTGTTTAAAAATAAATACAACCAAAAAAGTCTTAAACATAAACATATAGTTTTTAGCGCCATTGAGAGAAAAGATGGTGGAAGTTTTTTTTTATAATTATTGAATTTCTTGTTAATACTGAGTGAAATAAGTCAATTTTGGTGGCATTATGTACAATTTTGTTCAGTGAAAGTGCAGAAATGAAATAATCATGAAGAAATTAGTGTATCGTGTGTTCCCTCGTTGCCGCTAAATCTCATTACATGAGCTTGAGTAAAGAGGTGAGGTGAGTGAGTATTGAGAAGAGGTGGCCTCTTTACCCAAGAACCTGACAGGATTTACTGATGACTTATGACTGATGACTAATTATGATTGATTAAAATTGATGTAAAATTTGATGCAAATTTCTGCTTGAGTAATTGCAAATACTAACGTATAGGCCAAAACCTAAAGAAAGAAAGAACATAAATATAACCCATTACAGTTTTTATCATGGTGATTCAGGCTTATATTTACCAACCCAAAAATATGCGGGACAAAATATGGTGGAGTGAATATATCATGGAGACCTTTCATAATATGTTAACTCGTATGACCTGGTTACCTCATTTATAAACTTCCCCTTTAAGGATTTTTACAATGGATCCAGATATTTGTATAAGATTCTTTTTAGTCTTACGTGGCATATTTATCTTTCGGTATATATTTTTATAGTAAAATTTGAAACTTCTCAATTACTATCCCCAACTACACTGAAATTATGCGGTCACGTTTATTCTCTTACAACTTCATTGTTAGTCACAGAATTTCTTTGAAATAAATCTGTAAATGCAGGACCATAAAATTATCACTCCATAACCATACCAATGTTATTAATTATGAGGATGTCTATATGTCTGTCTGTCACGCTTTAACGTATGAGTTTGGTTCTTTTCACTATTTTATAATAAAGTCTTTGCATTAATTGCAGAAAAAGATAAATCGATGGAGTACCTTTAAACCGATATTCTGTATCCATAATAATATTGTAAATGTGAAATTCTGTCTGTTATACTTTCAAAGCTAAAACGCTGCACCGATTTAGGTGAAATTTAATATGCATGTAGACTAATAAAACTGATTTTTTTTAATAACCTCCTACAGAACCAACATGCAATGTAGCTAAGAACCATCTCGACCATGTTAGTTTTCGTACAAAAATCCGCATTAAAATCAGTTCATCCGTTCCAAAGTTCCAGAAACACACACACACATACACACACCAACACACACACACACACACACACATACACGCACCTTCACACGCACGCACTTACGCATGAACGCACGAACGCACGAACGCTTTAACGCACAAACATACACACACATGCATACACACAGAGGCTCGTAAAGCTTGTAACACCTCAATTTTCCGCCAGGGGTGAAAAGACCTTTGTCTATAACGGGGGATGAAAGTTTATAGAAATAATCTTTCCACGTCCACAAAGTCGTAGGCAAACTACCTAGTAATAAAATAATCAATTACTGGTGCCCAAATCACATTAACAAGAATAGTAATCAAGGTTAATTAATTACGTGTAAGCTAGGTGTTAAGGTACGAATTTGAAATCTACGTATTTTAAGTGTTTGACATAGAGTGACTCGAGATTGAATAATTAATTTATTACATTTTAGTATTACACGCCTTGTTACACCTAAATTGGAGATTCGTTTGACAAAACATTTATTACTTATTATAAACATGATACTACTGCTAGTGACGGCGTAATTGGTACTAGTGAAATAGATCTATTCAACGGATTGAATAATAACTATTGGGTTACCCTTGAATCTCGATTTCATCAAATTGGAAATTGGAACCGAATATATCATTTTCGTTACACTCGAACACAACAATAGTGGAAATGAAATTGACATATAGTTCCAAAAAAAAAATCAACGAATCCAATAAAATTATTTATTGTTAATTAATTTAATAATTTGATATTACCACACGTCTTTATAATTCAAATTTATATGAAATCGAGATTTAAGAGTTACCCTATTGGCATGTAGTTATATAAGTAATCACGCACAAACACTGAGAAGCACGTACACAAATTCACGCACTAGTTTGCTAGTACTAGTAATACTTTACTAGTACTAGTACTATCATAAGCTCTATTAGATCAGAGATTAAGCTCTGACGCGATGTCCGAAGGTGGAAATCAGCGGCTAGAATTAAACTAAACAACTCCTCAGAGCATTCCCCATGATAGATGCGGTAGAGAATACTGAGTGATCTAACATCTCTACGCAACGCCAAGGAATCAAGCCGATTGGTAATTGCCCGGTCATTGACAATTCGAATTGCTCTACGTTGAATGCGGTCAAACGGAAGGAGCTGGTACTGTGGAGCCTCTGCCCAGAGTTGAGAACAGTACACCATATAAGGCGGAATTTGCGCTTTATATAGTTGTAAGCAACAAGATGAAAGATGTAAGAAATATCTAGAACGTCGCCTCTGTGGTCTAGCGTTCCCGGATTATGCCTGAGTATGGAAACAAAGAGGAAAGGTTTTTGAAGTTAAAACTTCTTTGGCGGCCTTGCGCACTTTTATTGGAATATGTAAAAACTTCTAAGCTCACGTCAGATCGTAAGACGCGAATAAGACGGCGCGAGATCTTAAATAAAACCTAGATTAATTGCTGTTTTTGTATTGCTTAGATATTTCCGACAGCATTATAGCAGATACGTAAATATCAACAGACATTGCTCTATTTGTTCCATCTTGAAAATGCAATGTTCGTTGTACAGATAATATGACGACGCTCGTAGCCGTCTCGTAGTCTTACTTTAGCGAGTTTTTATCAAGTCAAACGCAAGTTATTGATATGAAAATAATAGTAGCGCATAAATGATAGTATTTTCATACTGTTAATTAAAGCAATTCGTGCAAAATTATTCCCTAACCATTCCAAAATATCAAAAGTGCACAACGTTAATATTGAAGTTTTTACTTCTGTCGGCACTCCCGGAGTGCAATTCGTCTTTTTTAAAATTTTCTACCATAAAAATTACGTTGCTGGGATTTGATAAGTGCCAGGTTGAATAGACTTGTCACCTACTACATTACGAGATTTAGCATCTTAGGCTAGTCGTGGGTGCCGTTTTGCAACGACTTATTTAGTAACGTTAGTTACTTTACCGACCTCTTCGAGGATAAGGGCGTGAATAAATTTACTTTATTTTACCTACTTGACCTTCTTGAATAGTTTTTATCATTCGCCTCGGTCATTTTAATCGTTGGACCAAGTTCACTGAATAAATCGTTGTCATATTCCTTCCTGGCAGCTGTAAATGCTCGCTTAAGTTAAATAGGCCATTACCAAGTACTGGTGATATAATACTGGGCATCAAGTTGACCGGCTACAGATCCTCTTTTTTGCTTATATCTACCACTATAATTATAATAAGTACTGGGCTGATCATATTTTTATAGAATCTGGCTTCCTATGGGCAGGAAAACACTGCGTTTGACATTTACTCAAAATGCTGCTTAATTGGCAGAAATATTCAGAAGCTTTAAAAAAATATTGCAATTAAGACAAAAGAAATTAAAAAACACAATCCCAGTCATCACATTTAGTGAAAATGTCATAAGAATCACAATCTAAGTCTACAAAGGACAACAGCAGAAAGCAAAGGTGCCAGGGGCGACTAAGCTTTGATATTACTTTTATGTTTTACAGTGGAAAGACGAGCTGTTGTCCTTTTTAATAAGTGAATAACGTATCAACTTATGTAACGTGAAAATAATTTTGGCTTCCTTATATTGTTTACTAGCCGACCCGGCGACCTTCGTATCGCTTGACAATAACAGTAACAGTTAGTATGGGAAAAATTAAAGTGTGGTTTTTCTTATTTTGCCTGCCATTTTCCTAGTTTTTCTTCTCCTCACATGTATAATATCTTTTATTTCACTTCAATATATTTTTATTTATATCATGAGTACTTGGAACAGTGAGAATTACGGGATATTTTATTACCTCATAATACTGTGGTAATAGTACCTACTAAGTATAATAAAAACGATGGGGTGTAGAGTGAACTTGCCAGGTGCAAATACAGCGGTAACACCTCCCGAATTTCGTAATTACATAAACTCATAAGTAGAGGTTGCCAATTAATTTAAAACTCACCGAACCTTGCAACCATTTCTGATTTTAGGAATACATGTTTTACTCAGGGCAGATTTTGTAAGTAATATTGATCTTCGAATTTCAATTTTCTCTCCATTTATCCAGAGATCTACTATTTAGTAATATGGCTGACGTCGGTTATTTTATTTAGATTAATTAGTCCTTTTCTGGGACCATCTAAGACCTTTTGGCCATGCTGCCACTTCATCCGTATTAATAAATTATTTTTCTTGTTCTTTATTTTCAATTCACTTGTTAATTTTCTTATTATCTTGTTTCCCCTTTTTTATTAGCCATTTCCTTATATAAATTCAGAGGTTATATAAGTCCTTGAATACGTCTTTAGTTTCCAATTCCTTGAAATTTTCATGTCATGTTTCTCCGTTATTTCTTTAATTACATTTCATATCTTTGAATTTATGAATAATTACACACAAAATATAAAATTGAAATACTGAATGCTAAAATTATTTTCTCTCACGATGGCTCAAAATTTCCATTACTAGGTATGAATTCTTTTTATTAATATTTTGTTTACCTTTCATCTTCTATACCTGGTACATATTGTGTAAACTCATATCTTAATACTTCGTTTCTTTGCTGGTTTCATCTTCAATCATATTTCTTGTCCAGGCCTCTACCTCTTCCGTCGTGGTAAAACACTAAAATCTCATTTTTTTCCTTTCTGTCTTGTACTAGTACAGTTTATTTGCAGAATTAGGACAGCATTTGGCACGACATTTCTAGAATTTCTATATCTTTAAATGCATGGATGAAAAAACTTCACAAGTCATTTTAATCGGACTAATTTGACATGTTAAAATGTTCTTTTGTTTTCATTAAAAACAAAAATAGCATACATCTAATATAAGTTTAGTTTGTGTTTAGCAAAATTACCACCAATATTATATATTAAAGCGAATTTATGAATACTAAACACAAAGTTGTTTCTACATGACCCTCTGAGTGGAAAAACATTCTCATTTTTAAAACGGATTTCGTAAGGAAACCGAGAAAACTGCTTGATGTCACTTATTTTTGTTGTTTTTCTTGTCAATAAGAAAGTATTTACAAGCTGGTATCCCTGAAAAGGTAGGCAGTAGTACCATAAGGCCACCTCCAAATAAAAAAGGTATTACTTAGCCCCACAATGTGATGGGTCGCAAGCCTATTTCCGGCACTTATCCAATCCCCGGCAACGTTGTATTTATTAGAAAAAACGTCTTTGAGTTAGTTGCCTTACCCGGAACCAGACTCTAAACCTCATGTAGTCAACGTCAATACCAGAACACCAAACGAAAGGCGATTATTCGTATGGGGTCTGTCAAGCGGGAGTTAGTATGTATGTCTGTAATCTTATGTTACTTTGATATACTTATAAAAAGTTATTTCTCGCCATTCAGAAGCTTCTGTACGAAAGTCAACTTTCAATAATTCTAGTTTTAAAAAAAGTGTTACAACTCTGTTGTCTATACATTACGCGTATTTCTTCCCATTAGGAAATCCGCCTTTGTTTGGCTTTCAAGTTCATGAAAACATACTTTATAGTGTCTTTTAATGTTAGCGTCAACTCAAACAACGTCTAGATAGTCGAAAAATAAATAAATGAGGTAGGTACTAATAAATAACCTACTATTTAGGCATGTCAAAAATTAATTAATGATTTTATCTAATAAATTTACCATCAATGATATTGACATCGCTCTGGTAATTAATAGCACCCCTGGGTCTACTCTGTTTTCATCTTAATGATGTTAAATAAGCGTTCATTATTATCAAGGTCTAGTTTTATTAATATACGTTGCTCAGGCCTCAAACTTATCGATTTACATCAATACAGTGCCTACAAACCTATTTAACTTTGAAAATATAAGCCATAGCTCCTTCGAATCAAGACTTTTGGATAAGGACTAAATCATAGTTTGTATAGTGGAACATCACTAAAACAGGTACGAGATGCTGAATGGTTTTTTTTATAATATTGGAAGGCAAACAAGCAGACGGATTTACTGGTGGTAAGAAATTTAATGGTTTCAATAATTTTACCGTTATCTGAGTGTGTATAGTCGTATCGTTGTGTTATATACAACTATGAAATTAATAAATAAAATGTTTTACATAATCACAATTTAAGAGTATTGTAGAAGTCAGTAGTAGTATTAGTCAGAGCCATACTAGCTCCTTATTAATGTTCTAGGACGCGATATTAAACGTCACCCACTGATTGACTGCAATGCGTATTTTTTTAATGTTTTTTTTCCTACTTATTTGACGCAGGCTACTAGTACGTAGTTACGCTAGGGTGAATACATTGCTAATTTAAAAAAAAAAAACTCATAGTATAAGCATTATGATCTAGAAAATTATGTTTTTACAATTTCAAGATATGTTACATATTTTGTTACATCTAAGCGTCAAACAGTTGACATTGATCTGATTTCAAAGCTAAAAAAATTAATCTTCTAATCTAGGTATAAAGCGTTCCGTCGAGAGAATTGGAATAGGAATAATGCATGTTTTTATTAAATATTTAAATTTAGAGTTAAGGTTTCCATTTATTATTGTTTAAACGAATTTGATAATAATTCTAATTCAAAAACTATTATAGGTAATACTCGCAGTTAATTTCTATTCTCCTAATATCATGTTTCCCCGTGTTGGTCCGGGCTCCTTTGCAGAATAGACCATCTGCCTTCCTGCCGGACAGCTCGTAAAAGGCAAGCACAGGCTTACCGTCACTAACACCGTGACATCTGACTAAGTGGTAGAGTTTCGCAGCTACTCACACGGATTGGTACCACCGCCTTACCTATTCCTGCCGCCATACCGTCATGACGTGTTCCGGTTTGGAGGGTAAGGTAGCCGGTAAACTTACTTTTGCTCGAGGCCTAACATTACGGCCTCAGGTTGGCAACGCACCATTACCACCTTTGGTGTCTCTAGGCGGCGTGAATTTCTTTCCATCAGGAAATCCGTCTGCTTGTTTGCCTTCCAATATCTTTATTGTAAGTGTTAAAAGAAATCCCCACTCTAAGTTGTCTCCTGATGAATTCATTTTCTTCAATATTTCTCGTAATTACTTGAAGTGTACCATGCAACGTCTTGGATATCGTCTTGCCCGGGTAGAGATCCAACGCCTTACCTATCCCAGACGCCACAATGACCATGTCAATTGTTACGTTGCAGCTTGTAGGGTAGCCGGTAGAGTTGCACAATAATCCTAATACTCCGGCCTCAAAACAGCAAATCATATGTAAAATTTACATACATACATTTTCACGCCAATTCCCTTCGAGGTAGGCAGAGAGTATCGAACACCAATAACGTGTATGGTGTCTAAAAAGGCTACAGCTTTTTCCTACTATCAGAGGAACCGTGTCCTTGTTCGCTATTTTATTACTTAAAAACCAGTCGTTACAAAGAACTCTTAAGCTTTAACTTGTTCACTAACGGCCAATGTTAATAATGTATCTCAATCTAATGTATTTCAAGCAATCTAAATAGCTGCGTATCCGGCGGCCTATCCCAGACCTAATTTCCATATTTATCTTGTCCACAGATATGTTATTTGCAAGCGATAGTATAAAAATGGATCAAAATATCAATCTTGGACAGCAAGTTTGGATTAGGATTGATTATTAATATTGGCCGTAAGTAGATAAAGAAGCAAAGTTTACATATAGGTATCTTTGTTACCATTTCTAAACTCGAACAATGTAATAGAAGTCTACAACAGCTCGTCCGGGTGAAAAGGTACACCCTCTCACTTATTCGCTGTGATATAAATGCTTTACACCCTCGTATAGGTATATAGTCTGAAGGGTAAGGCTAATGAGCCTTCTCCATAGCCAGGTTAGAAACGTGCTTTTAAAATTTGGCTTTTGTTACTCGGCCTATCAAGTATCATAGCCCATTTTTATATCATGATGTCATTCTAATGTGCATACATTAAAAAAAAAAGAAATTAAAAATACAATTTAAAAGCTATAGGTAAAAAAGTTAGTCTAAATAATTTAGACATTGAAACTTCAATTAAAACGAACACGCCACAATTTTAAGGTGATAATTAAAACATCAATTAGTAACGATGAGGAAGGTATGCAAATCAATTTACCAATTTCCATTTGTACTAAATCGCTTGCAAATCGCCGCCAAATTTGGGATTAGACGCCACAATCCATAACAATCCCTGGATGATGACACCACTAGATTAATTCACATGTTCAAACAAGTGATGTTGAATTAAGGAAGTCTATACACTTATGTTCCGGAGAAGTTAGATCGCGGAGGTATGTTTTGTGAGTCGGTAACAGAGGAGCGACCGAATCAGCGTCCGGGAAAGCACTGAAACCGAACGCTCGCATCCCGGGTGTGCGCCGCACCCGTCAGCTGAAATCCTACAGATATTTTGAGATCCTAATCCTGTAAGTTCTCCTCAAATACTCTGACTTAACACTCTTATTCTTCGAAATACGAGAGTTTAAGTTTGATAACATGAAAAAACCGGCCAAGTGCGAGATTGAGTAAAAATTACCTTTGCTGTATGGGAGTCCATCTTCAATATTTACTTTATTGTTATTTATTTTTTTGACAGGTAATATTCTGTGAAAATTCGAAGCGTCTACCTATTACCGATTTTAATAATTGAGCAAAAAATACGAAAAAAACACGTTTATTATATGGGTGACTATTATTTTTTTTTTAATACTTCGTATTTGTTGTTATAGCGGCAGCCGGCAACAGAAATACATCATTTGTAAAAAATTCAGCTTTCCAGCTATCACAGTTTATGAGATACAGCCTGGAGACATGCAGGCAAACAGCGGAGGCTTAGTAATAGGGTCCGTTTTACCCTTTGGGCACGGAACCTTAAAAACACTTGGTATTTCTACCTAATTTCCATTTCAGACTCTTAAAACTCGTGGGCCGTAATGATTTTAAGATAAGGGTATTTCTTTACATTTTTACAAACAAAAGCATTTATCTTTGGAGCCGACAGCACTTTGAAGAATTTTTTAAGAATTAAATAGGTTAATAGAACACTCTTGAAATCAAAACAATGAATTTTCAAATTCTAGGATATATATTTACACGTTCTAGAAAATATTTGTGCATAGTTTTAACATTTGACGGTATGTGAACAAGTCAAAAATCGAAATCTTTGATCTCAATCTATCTATAGATATAATCTATCTTTTTTATGTACAACAATTTTATTTATCTAAAAATGAAACCCCATTTCCCTTGGTCGCATCACGCCTAAAAGGATTGACCGATTACGCTAATACATATATATTTTTTTATGATATTGGAAGACAAATAAGCAGATGGATTTCTTGATGGTAAAAAAATTTACGCCGCCTAGAGACACCAAAGGTGGTAATGGTGCGTTCCCAAACTTAGGCCGGGATGTTAGGCCTCGAGCAAAAGTAAGTTTATCGGCTACCTTACCCTCCAAACCGGAACACGTCAACGGTAAGTTTCTCTACCACCACTCTACCACCTAGTAGGATGTCACGGTGTTAGTGACGGTAAGTCTATGCTCGCCTTTTACGAGCTGCCTGGTAGAAAGGCAGATAGTCTATTCTACAAAGGAGTCCGCACCAAAACGGGGGTGTTTTCGGCTAGTCCTAGGTTGTGTTTCTGCCTTCAGGGATACGTCCGTGAAAATACTATAAAAAATGAATCTTAAGGATGGCAAATCTTGCGAATTAAGATCTCATCCTACTTAAGTTGCTGGCATTATCGGTGGCATATGTAGGTATAGCTTTTCGGTGGGGATCCGTTTAGGTATCGGGATAAATAAGTGACTCTGTCACTGTGATGCCTCCAAACTATCTTTACTCATAAAAAAAGAAAAAATAAACAAGCATACTTATGCCTAACAATGTGCTAATAAATGCGAAAGTTTGCATTTATTAGCACATTGTTAGGCATAAGTATGTAAAGATATCCCAGGTTTTTATTATGATATTGGAAGGCAAGCAAGCAGACGGATTTCCTGATGGTAAGAAATTCGCACTGCCTTGAGACACCAAAGACTGTGTGGCCAACCGTAGTCCGGGTTGTTCGGCCATTAGCAAAAGTTTACTGGCCACATTATAATCAGAACCGGAATACCTCAACAGCAAGCACCGATCATTTCTCTCCTCTTTCATAGTTCTTCTTGTTTTGTAAATATAATAAAATAAATCACGTCTTTTCTACCTTGATATTATTGTATAAAACATATAATACACTCCATTACTAAAAAAGTACACAATAAAAAGGTACGCAATGTAACATTCAAGAGTTTTTTTCCTAACGAAGGACTTATACCCTTCAGCAATTTGAAAATGTAAGAAAATATATCACGTTTTCTTCTTCGGATTTAGATTTCAACGTGATACGAAATTGCTATTCCAAAGAACGTAATATCGAATTACCAAATATTTTCTCTTCGTTCTTACAATGTACAGAGGAAAAAATATTAAATTTGAATAAGGTAACGTAATCAATATTTTTTATAAAAAGATTTTGTTAACTAAACAAGTAAATTAACTACAGCCTTGTATCACTAATCTAACATGCTATCAAACATTTGAGTTCGATTCAAACTACAATAAATTAAGCGCAGTAAAACTACAAGAAAGCGACTTCGATTTCTATAAGTAAGTTTACCAGCTACTTTATCCTCGGAATTGAAACACTTCAAAGGCAAGCACTGACGTTATGGCGGTAGGAATAGGTAAGGCGGTGGTACCAATCTGGTGGTACCAAATTGCCAAACTCTACCACCTAGTCAAATGTCACGCTGTTAATGACAGTAAGCCTATGCTCGCCGACGTACAGAAAAAATATTCGGAAATGCTTGCTCCTCATTCCGATCTCTACAAATTAACTATACATGTAATATACTTTTGTAAATTAGATATATAAGTAAAAAGACAGCCCGTTGAGTTTCTTTGGCCGGATCTTCTCATCGGTTCGGTTCGGATCGGTTCGGCGCGGTGGCCGCGCTCCGATCCGGTGGTAGTTTTTAGAATTTAGACGCATCACAAGAATAAATAAATTTGGAATATGAATTTGAATTAGGTATTTTGCTGTAAACCTATCATCAGATCCAGACTCAGTGATAATGGGACACACTCGGAAGTATATTTTTTATATAAAAACAGAATTTTTAAAGTACTAGTTAGTTAGTAGTATTTCGTACAAATATGTTGCTGAATTGTCATATTTATATGTACTGTGTTAAGTAACAAGTATATATAAAATACAAATCTATGTATTTTTTCTTTGTTTTTGTAAATTAAGTGGTACCTACATATTTATTCTCTGTTAGCCTAAAGGTTGACTGGGAGAGAATGCATACAGCATTAAGTTCGCCTTTTGTACTCTCAGTTTTTATTTGTGTATAATAAAGTTTAAATAAATAAAAAGTCTGTTCAGAAAAGTCATAAAAATCGTTTAACATACATTAAAAATATAGGAGTCGATGTAATCTCCTCCTTTTTTCGAAGTATTTCATATTAATATCCAAAAACAAATATAGATTCCCCTTAATTTTCCTACTACTCAATCTTAAGTTGTTAACTTCTATCTATGAAATCACCTCGGAAATACACTCTATAATTTTTCTTGCTGAGAATTTTTTGGACGTACATCAAAAAGAGGCGTACATTTTTGAAAACGTTTAATTAACAATTACTTAATGATTAAAAACTCACGATTTGACATTAATTAAAATGACGAGAGTTTCTTAATTAAAGGCTTAATTGTTTTAAATTCTACTGTTAAAATGTCCCAAAATGAGGTTATACCTTAAAATATGGCCGGCAAATTATTCATACAGAGGTTAACGATAACACGGAACATATTCTCGAAGGACAATGTGTGATATTGAATACATGTATTTATAAGGGTTTTCTCGGGGTTCGGGAATATCATATTAAAAGAACCAAAAGTGGTGGTACGGTGTTACAATAATTTTGATAGTCAAATCAATAAAATCGCTAATGTTAATATTTGTTTTTATTATCCTACTATCCTATTATCAATACATATTATAAAACTAAGTCCCCCGCCGCGTCTGTCTGTCTGTTCGCGATTTACTCGAAAAGTACTTAACGGATTTTCATTCAGTTTTCAACAATAGATAGAACAATTATTGAGGAAGGTTTTAGGGTATAGCAAGTTTATGTTTTGTACAAACCAACGATATTACAACGATATTAGTTCAATATGTCGACATATCCTATATGCGAAAATTTGTGTTTCTTTGTACTCCTTCACGCAAAAACTGCTGAACCGAGTTTCATTAAATTTGGCACACATGTAAAAGGTAGCTTAGATTAATACATAAGATAGTTTTTATTCCGAAAAAATGTTCCTGTGAGACCATCAACCACGCGGGAAACGCCGCGGACAACGGTTACATCTAAAATTATAATATATTTACTAACATTACTTTTTTTACGTAATTAGAAGCGAGTCAAAATTCATTAATAAAGAATTCATTCATTCACAAACGAAATCTATCTATATAAGACAGGGATACACTAGCTTCTGTAGACACAGCTGTGGGACCACTGAAATAAAATTGTTTTATATATTTTTAGCGTAATAATATTCTTAATTTCACCACGATCAGTTTAGTCTGAACAGAAGCTACTTAGGCTTATTAGGTGCTATACAGCAGTTTTCCCTGATACTGTTCCTATAGCCAAGAGTTCAGTGCTTGCTAATACTAAGCTAGCCGGTATAACTGCACTAAGACATCATAAGATAGCGATGCCCCAGAAACATCTGTGGTATTATATCTAACGTCTCTATCAACACATTTTTCGGACAAGTTGAAGTAAATACAATTTTATTTAAAGACCAATTCTGTTAAAATCGTTATCTAGTTAGACAGAACGCTTTGTAAGTACATAATTTTATTAAAATTGTAAATACAGAAATGTTCACCAGACGACCATTCAGCAACGGTTATAATACTATGGTGCCCTAGATATATCTATCGCCGACAAGATCTAGATTGAAAAGTTAAATGGAAACAAGGAAAACTGTGATAGGCGTTTGAAACGCTTAAACCCGAAATACTAGTATATATTATACAAGCACAAAAGTAACGAAGGACTAATCTAAATTATTTATTTATTGAGATTATATTATTCAACATTAGACATTTAGTAGGTAGTTGTAACCTACCTTACAATACAATATTTGATCGCCTTGTTGATCGAGTGGCTAGCGTGGCCAACGGCCAATATTAATAATCAATCCTAATCCAAAACTTGCTGTCCAAGATTGATATTTTGATCCATTTTTATGTTATCGCTTGCCAATAACATATCTGTGGACAGGATAAATATGGCAATTAGGTATGGGATAGGCCGTCGGATACTTGATTGCTTGAAATCCATTAGATTGAGATACATTATTAACATTGGCCGTAAGTCGACTAACCGCGAGACTCGGGTTCAATTCCCAATGGGGGCAGGCATTTGTGTGTGAACATTTAGATGTCTACATTTCCAGGTCTGGGTGTTTATAAATTTTACTCTGGTATCTATTAAAGTATTTCGATGTATTAGAATCGTTAACTAACACCCATAACACAAGCATATAATTTGTTTACTTTGGGGTTAGATTCAATTTGTGTCACTTGTTGACTCGATGCATATAAATAATAAATAATAAATATCCCTGTATTTATTATTTATATGCATCGAGTCCTTGAGACTAACGATAGAAACAACATTAATCAAAAATTGAAATGTGTGCAGCAAATGACATAGTAGATTTGTAAATAATTTGGATGTCTTATAAAAGAGCTTTGATTTGTAAAACAACAAAAACATTTTAATAACAATAAGTGTGTGTAAATAAGATCGAAGCCCTTTTATCGTAGTATGTTTCAGCTTCGGATATTAATTTAAACTATCGCTTTAAGTACTCAAATTTCGAAAAAGGGGGATAATTGTAAACAAATACATAGCAATTTTTTTTTTGTGGAATATGTGTGCTAAGAAGTTATAAAAATATTGAGGAAATATTCTAACGCATTATGGTGTGCAAATATTTGTACAAATTTAATATTTTAATATTTAAATCAAAATATTTGTTTAATATATTAGAAGATTGTTTAGAAGCTAACCTCATTTAGAAGATATTTAGAAGATAACCTCATTTTTTATCACAAACAATTTTAAAATTAAAAATACACATTTTTAATCCTATCTACCGTATACTAGCACCGTTTGAAACTGCATTGCAAAGTTATGATTTAATAGACTTTAATTTCTAATTTAAAAAAAATATCTTCACGCCCATATCCCCGAAGAGGTAGGCAGAGGCACAACCAAGGCACCCACGACTAGCCGAAGACACTAAGTCCCACAATGTGAGGTGGCAAGCCTATTACAAATATAATAAAATATATTACCTATTATAAACCGGGCACATTTCCAATCCCGACCAACATTTTTTCATTAGAAAATTGAAAAAATCCAATTTTCTTTTTGTTGGCCGACCCGGGATTCGAACCCGAGACCTCAAGCAGTCAAGTCCAACACCCGAACCGCTAGACCACATAGACGATAATTTCTAATTTACTAATCATAAATAGATAATTAAATAAATAAATATCCCTGGACAAGTCACACAAATTTAATCTAACCCCAAAAAATCCCTTATCTTGTGTTATGGGTGTTAGTCAACGATACTTTTACATAGAAATACTTAAATAGATACCTGAATAAATTAAATAAACACCCAGACCCTGAAATGCAGACATCTAAATGTTCATCACACAAATACCTGCTCTCGTTTGGAATCGAACCCGAGCCTCGCAATTCGTCGATGCAGTTAAGCGAGTACGCCAGCCACTCGACCAACGAGGCGGTCAAACATATGTAATAAAAATAATAATAAATCAAAAACCAAAACTAAAGTCTATGTTCATAAATAAGGCGGCTAAGGTTTTGTTTGATGTATTAATATGTTACACTAGCCAACCCGGCGAACTTCGCATCGCTTTACATTGTCAGCTACTAAGAGTTTGTATGAAATAAAGCAATGTGTTTCATATTTTCTCTGCAATTTTCCCAGTTTTTTTTTCTTTATAAGAACTTTTATCTGACAATAACTCACATAATTGGGGATTAATTTATATATGTTAAAATAAAGATTGATATAAATGACAAACTACATGAACCTACTAAAAAAAATTGTGCAAAAAATTCAAAATCTTCCTTTAAATAACTTTGGATCAAGTTTCTTTTTCGAGATTAAGTTACAAGTTGACATTGAAGTAGATCTTGCCACCTTTTAGCCTCCATGAATAATTTACAGCACGTCCGTGACCTGTCACACCAACACGTTAAAAATGATTGGATGTAAATCACGCCCTACTACGTTTTAGGCTTTATTAAATTAATCCCTACCATTAATTTTGTTAACTATATCAATATTTTTTCATGGACAAATTATAAACTACTAGTTGTTGCCCGCGGCGTTGCCCGCTTGGTTAATGTTGCCATAGGAACATATTTTGGGATAAAATCTATCCTATGTGTTAATCCAAGTTACTCTTTATGTGTATGCAAAATTTTATGAAAATCAGTTCAGTAATTTTAGTGTAAAGGAGTAACAAACAAACATACACACTTTCGCATTTATAACATTACAAGGATTGAAACATAATACACTAAATTGAAAGATTTTGGTACAGTATACAATTGTTCGACATTATAAAATCTTGCGATATAGATTATGAACTAACGTGTATATAATCTAACGGCAACATTAATATATCTACTTAAGCATCTTCACGCCCATCTCCCCGAAAGGGTAGGCAGAGGCACAATCCGGGCACCCACGACTAGCCGAAGACACTAAGTCCCACAATGTGATAGGTGGCAAGTTCATCGCCAACCGAGCACATATCCAAGCCCGTGATATTATAAAAAAAATGATTCTAATTTTTTGCTGTCCGACCCGGTAATCGAACCCGGAACCTCAAGAACCGCTAGACCAAAAGGCGATAGAATATATCTACACTTACAGACAAATTACATTAGATTAGTTATCCAGACAGAATACAATTGATTATTGAAACAATATTACGAGCACAAGTGTTGCAAGTGTAGATAGATATATTCTATATTGATACTAAAGCCGATTAACTAAATGTAATTGTCTGATAGTAATTGGATCTTCTGAATCTCTATATAATCTGTTGGTAGGTTATGAACGAGAACAAAGGAAAGCTTTTGATGATTTCTGTTTTTTAGACCACCTGACGTTGATCAGATCGCTCCGGTATTATCCAAAGATTGGAGTCAAGAGTCTCCGAAACCGGCGAGTTTGTATAAAAAGAGTAATTAATAAATGTGATGGAAGCCAGACGGGTCTGTCAGGATCGTGGGGTCTGGCATTCGAGACTCTCTGCCTACCAAGTACGGGACTTGGCGTGAACATATGTGTTTGTATGTTTTTCTGCAACTAAAAAAAATTGCATGCGCATTTCCCCGAAACGATTTGGAAGAAGTACAAATAGAGTGCCCACGACTTATCAAAAACCGACGTCTCACAATATAATACGTACGCAAGACTCGTCCTCCGGGCACCCAATGCCGGGCAACGATATTTTAATTAGAAAATTTCAAAAATCTTTTTTTAGAGCCCGACCCGGGTATCAAGCCTGGAAGCTCGTGTAGTCAAGTCCAAGTCTGGCCCGCTAGACCGCAGGGGCAGAAAGCTTTATAGAATTGTAATAATGATTTTATAGGGTTAATTCACAAAGAAAAGATAATTTGGTTAAGTTACTTAAGAGAGGAGGAATTGAAGAAATTTATATTTTATTTATTTATTTATTTTTTATTTATATATGATGCCCATGTAACATTGGACTGGAAGGCAAACAAGCGCACTTATTTTCGGACTAAGAAATGCACTTAGCCTGTAGACATCAAAGGCATTAATGGTGTGTTATCTATCTGCCCATGAGATCATAAATCTCTAACGAGAATTAGTTTCACTGCCTCGATGGTCAAAGGGCTAGCGTTCACTCTTAACTCCACCAACCAGACGCGAGGCTCGGTTTTAATTCATGACGGGGGCAGACATTTGTGTGATGATGTCCTCGTGTTTCCTAGCTCTTTTGCAGAATAGACCGCCTGCCTTCCTGCCAGGCAGCTCGTCGTGTGTGTGTGTGTGTGTGTGTGTGTGTGTGTGTGTGAGTGTGTGTGCGTGCGTTTGTGTGTGTGCGAGTGTGTGTCCGTGCATGTGTGCGAGTGTGTGTCCGTGCATGTGTGCGAGTGTGTGTGTGTGTTTGTGTTCGAGTGCGTGTGTGTGCGTGTTTGTGTGTGGACCCTGAAAACGATATTAGTCTTTCGTAGACGATTAGTTCTAATAGGACTCCTTGTAGATTCGAAATGTCCCTCTGTCAGTCTGTAAAGTTTTTTTTACCAAACTATTCAAGCTAAATAGTTGAAAGTTGGTAGTTGTATCTTGTGTACATCTTAAGTTATGATTTTTTTTACAAAATAAGAGAGTTGGACATTGCCAATAAATAATAAGGGTTAAGGATAGTATTGTATGTGGAGTATCTATAAACATTTGACAATGGCATTGTTGTTTCTAAAATAATTTTTGGCAACGTTATTCCTTTGATATATAATGTACATTTTCAATGACTTTCTCTAATTTTTAAAATAAGTGAAAGTCTTAAAAATATACGTGCTGTAAATCTAAATAAAAATTTATAAAAAAAATGTTCCAATCGAAATACTTACATTGTGCAACCTCCGAGGTATACCATATTTTCAGAAACCACAAATTTAACCTTGTCAATTATACAAAAACCATGAAAGCGGAAGCTACTTTTTATTGATTTGTCTCTCATTATATAATATTATACCTAGTCAATGCAATACTAAGGAACCATTTAAGAGCAAGTCCGACTCGAACTTCACTACTTTTTTATCGTTATATAACAATAAAACTTATTGTTATACGGTACAGGTACTTGCATTACAAGAAAATCGTATTAAAAGTTTATTTCTAAGAACTAACAGCGGTCTCCACTTGATCAGATTACGTTAAGTACGTAGCTTACACTTATCCCTCGTGATTTCTCTTGAGGTTGGGAAGTGTAATGAAATGTGTTGTTAGTGGAATCAAATCTTAGTTAGTATCTTCACATCTGTATACTCGAAGGGATACAATCATGATAACTATGATTAAATAAAGGTACAAATTATAAGACGTTGTCACGTCTAATTAACATACCTAGTGTAGCTAGTAGAGTTCAACAAGAAAAATAAAAATTAAAAAAAAATACTAACACAACTATAAACAGAGCTACACACACCCACGAGCGCACACACACTCACACATACACACACACATCACACAAAAT
>NJDC01003499.1:35465-87840 GCA_002245475.1 Calephelis virginiensis
CCGACTCGAACTGCACTACTTTTTTATCGTTAGTTTTATTGTTATACGGTACAGGTACTTGCATTACAAGAAAATCGTATTAAAAGTTTATTTCTAAGAACTAACAGCGGTCTCCACTTGATCAGATTACGTTAAGTACTTAGCTTACACTTATCCCTCGTGATTTCTCTTGAGGTTGGGAAGTGTAATGAAATGTGTTGTTAGTGGAATCAAATCTTAGTTAGTATCTTCACATCTGTATACTCGAAGGGATACAATCATGATAACTGTGATTAAATAAAGGTACAAATTATAAGACGTTGTCACGTCTAATTAACATACCTAGTGTAGCTAGTAGAGTTCAACAAGAAAAAAAATTAAAAAAGTACTAACACAACTATAAACAGAGCTACACACACTCACGAGCGCACACACACACACACATATACACACACACACACACACACACACACGCACACACATCACACAAAATACAGCTATCAAACACAATTCCCGTGTTTTCTATGCAAATAAATAATTTTCATGTCATTTCATTTCATTTCAAATGATATTTCTATTTTATTTTCACCGCTTATTTTTTTTAGGTTGGCTGAAAAAAAAATTGTAGTTAGAGATGGAATCGTCTTTTGTACATTTTTGCTTTTCCTGTATTTTGTATATTTTTGATTTTTGTGTCCAATAAAGGAATAAATAAATAATGCAAAACATGAAATCAGATTCGAGTACACTTTTTATGGAAAGTAACAAAATATTATTTTGATATTGCAATATCTCGGGGAGTTTACAGAATTGCTGAGTGATTCTTTCACCTATTTGTCTATTATTATGGAACCAATTTGCAAAAACAACTTCAATGTACTCCCCGTGTTGGTGCTCCATTGCAGAATAGTCCATCTGCTTTTCTGCCAGGCAGCTCGTAAAAGGCGAGCATAGGTTTACCGTCAGTTACACCGTGACATCTGACTAGGTGGTAGAGTTTCGCAGCGACTCACCCGGATTGATACCACCCCCTTATCTACTCCTGCCGCTACAACGTCATAACGTGTTCCGGTTTTGAGGGTAAGGTAGACGGTAAACTTACTTTTGCTCGAGGCCTAATTTATCGGCCTCAGGTTGGCAACGCACCATTACCACCTATGGTGTCTCTAGGCGGCGTGAACTTCTTACCATCAGGAAATCCGTCTGCTTGTTTGCCTTCTAATATCATTATTAGATATATATAGATTTCACGAAATATCATAAATTTTTGAAAACCTACCTCATCATCAACATTATTACCAATTACATACGTCTATATACTAAAATGAATACGACTTGGAAATCAAGGAAATAGCGAACCTACTAAAAGGTCGGTAACGAATCTGGTATTACGGTTAAGTGTGTTGGCCTGCTCTTCTAAGAAAATTAACAACTGAACTGTTGCAACCACATATCATATCATACAGTATATGGGTCATGTCATACAAACGTTAATTAATATTTTATGAAAGGGACACATTTTCATAAAATATTAATTAGCGTTTGTATGGCAGTAGAAAAATTTTTAATAAAAGAAGAATTATTAAAAGTTTTGACGTAAGTACCTACATATGTAATTCGGGTAAACTCAAGCCTCACGTGGCAGAGCAACGTCAACAAGAGTAAAAATAAATGAAGGTCTAAATTTGCAGGAGCATTTTTAGATAAAAATGTAAAGATAATTTAATTTTCTACAAAGTAATGAACGAGTTGTATCCGATTTTGGGGTTGACTAAATATATAACCTAATTATTTAGTCAACCCCAAAATCGGATTATGTTTTATGACCGAATTATTTTATAAACAAAATTGAATAAAGTCGTGAACTATACATATTTTTTATTTCCATGGAGTATAATATTTTTTCAAACAGCTCTTTAGATTTTTGTGTCAGGTTTCGCTATTGTTGTGTTCTATACCAGAGGATATCCAGTACGCAGCATAAGTGACCTCAAATACATATACCTCTGAAAATACAATGGAAGAACCCACAAAAATATTTATTCTCTGAAGGACCGGTTGTCAGTTCGAAAAGGGACACTACTATTGTAGTTAAATTGTAATTTGAAGAATGAACTGATGAAATATAATATATTATTAAGATTGGTAAAAATCGTCCAAATTTAATTTTTTTATGTAGGTAATAATGAACAGAAAGTTTCATTTTTCATTTTCTTCCAAAACAATGTTCATAACATAATTAATAAGTCTTCCATATTTGATTAAACCTCGAACCCTCAATATTGTTTCATGTATAATTAAGTAGTTAATATAAAACAAAATTATTGGAGTACGTATTCGGTTTAACATACATAAAAGTGTGTTAATTAATGTTTAATGACTGAATAAATTCACGTAGGTATGTGTGTTTATATAGTAGTGGGTATATTTGAATGCCCAAATGTACCCATTTGAATGCAGAGTTGTATATCCAGACAATATTTTCCATAAGTTTTAAGATGATACTCATAAAACTTTTAGTCACTTCGCGGACTCAATCCACGAATTAATAATAACTAGCAGCCCATCCCTATTTCGCACGGGTTGACAAACTTTTTTTTTCGAAATGTCTACTGTTGTGTAGGTACGTCTAAAGACTTTTACAACGTTACCGGGAAGTGGCTGCTACAGAGGCTGCTGTTATCAGAGAGTTCGGGTGGTTTTCTAACTTAGAAAAATACGAACGAGAGAGTTCTTAGAAGTGCTTCACTAGGCTAGGCAATTCCAAGTCTCTGTGCAGGTCTACGTTGCGCATGTACCACGGCGCGCCGGTGGCTAGTCGCAGGAATTTATTCTGAACAACTTGTAGTGGGTAAAGGGTTGTTCTAGGTAGATGGGCGAATGCTTCGCTTGCATATGTCAACCTTCCTCTTGAGTCACTCGATTAAAAAATCCGTTGCGTATTTTTAAAGATATATAGTGACAGATAGCGAAAAGCGACTTTATTTTATACTATGTAGGAATTAATAAAATCTTTATTTACCATATCTTTATTCATACAACGCTAGATATCTCATTAATAAAAAGAAGACTATGACTTCAATAATTATGTTAAGATTATAATTTTTATTGTGCTGTAATACAAACTACAATGGACTATAATTCTGTTGGACCGTTACTAAACAAATTTAAAATTATCGCTATGTTCTTCTAACGGTAGTAATAGAAAGAGATGAAACACGTTTAGTGTCATCAGATTAGTTTGTACTTTTAATCATCGAAAAAAGGTGGATTCGTCACGAGTTGACAACCGGAATGATCTGACATGTCTAAAATGTTCCATCTCTATCCTTTTTGTTTCCTTGGAAAGAGATAGCATACGCGAAATCTTTATCCTGTGTTTATTAACCCTATATAGTAAAACTGTGCTGTAATTTATTTAAATCTTAGAAAATCTTAGTTTATTTAAACTGCAATGCGTATCTAGGTTTGTTATTGTGTACCTACTAGTTGTATGTTGTAGGGTGTGTATGTGCAGTGTGTGACTGTGTGGGTTTATGTAATGTTTTAATAGTAATTTGGCAGGCAGCTAACAGCTGAGACAATTCTAACAAATTATAAACCATGAAGTAAATTCAGTAGTTCTGCAGTTATAAAGTTTGTAATAAACACAGCAATGTTTAATATGTAAGTATGCGAGTATATACGTGTGGTGTATATGTTTATTTGTGTATTGGATATATTATTCGAGTAGTTTAAAATCTCATTCTCTTTATATAAATGTTATGAATATTTTCTTTACTAGTTTTTGTTTCTATTCAACAAAATATATAAAAAATGCTTAGCAAACAGACATCGTCAATTAAATTTACCAAGTTTTTCTCATAATAGAATGCGTAAAAATAAATAAGTATTCCATTTAACCCCGAGTGGCGTCTGTCTAAGTTGTACCTTAAGAATGAAAAAGGTTTTATCCGGGTTCATAAAATTATATTGTTGGAACGATTGCGTATTGCTTTTTTGATGTAAGTGTGATAAGTGATCTTAATCTTTTTACAACATTACCTTAAAGGATTTAGGATCCTTATGATCTTGATCAAGTGGCATAAAAGATAAAACTAATTTGTATAGAAAAAAATGTTAAGTATATACGACACTTTAATTTTGAATTTAGCCCCGTCTGTTAGTGAACAACACTAATACATAGAAATACCTACTACTGAAGTAGACAAAGGACTCAATTTAACAAATACACCCCGACCCAGGAATGCTGACTAAAAACTTCACAAGTTAACGTGTCAATACTAGTCTACATTTGTCTAAAATGTGCCATCTGTTTTGTTTTTATTTATAGTTTATACCTAAAATAATTTTAGTTAGTGCTCAGCAGAATTACCATTAAATTGCCTATAGTCTTAATAGTACGTTATAATACTCTCTATGGCAAACTCTCCAAAGGTTACTGGTAATTTTTCTGTTCTCGTAATCGCCGTGCTCTAATAGATTTGGCATGATATCCGTAAAATGATTCTTCTTTCATAATACATTTCTGTGTACCTACTATGGGTAATGGCGCATAAATAGTGTAAGTTCTGCGGATCACCGCATCCCATCGTTAGGATTGATTCGTAGCAAAACATTTTTTTTGTTATTGTTTTCTCTCAGGTTCATACTTCGATCCAGAGGGAACAACAGGTCTAACAACCTTCCCACAGGACAGCAACACATCTATAACATATATGGTGTCTATAGGCTACGTTTGTCTCGTGCTATCAGGAGAGACGTAGTTGTTCCCTGTTTTATCACAAAATAAATTATTCAATTTAAAACTTTTTTAGAGAACCGCTAAAAAGTACACTCGCGATAAAAAAACACTTACGTACTCTTTATCTTTGATAAACTTTTATTCTTCAACCATATTAGGCGACAAAGTGGCAGTAGACCGACACAAAAAAAAATATTAACTATGTTACCTGTATCTGTAAGCTTAGGCGTATATATTACGTTCATTTGATAGAGTAACTTCGTAAATTTTCATGATAATTTCATGTTACTCGAAAGGAAAACAACCCAAGTAAAACGATTGTAGCAGTTCGAAGCTATCAGGATCGATTACTTGTTCAACGAGAGGGTTGATTTAAAGGTACCTACTACTACAATATCTACATCATGTAGGTAACTAACTTTACGTAGTCAGATTTATCGACCTAACAATAATATGTCACATTATTTTTTATGTGATAAAACAGCAAATATGCTCACGGTTTGGATTCCATACATGTTATAGGACTGTGGTTCATTTCATACCGTGGTCTTAAATGTTTTTTACTAGATTAGTATAATAAAAATACCTTCTTATATTTAGTAACATCTTGTACCAGTAACTAAAAGAGATAGAATACATGTTAGGAACAGAGATTGCAACAACAGCAAGAGTTACTACTAAAAATAAAAGTGATGCAATTTTTATTACTACCTCTTCTTCATTATCTTTTTTAATATTTGGTACTATGCGACTAGAAGTAATTATATGCAGTTCTTTCTGGGCCTGCCTACTTTTTCTCTTTCCTTCTACCTCTCCTTTAGGTTATGGTTTTTCACATATATATCAAGTCGCAACAAGATTACAACACCTCTTCTGTTTTTTATTGTGGCTAAGTTTTCTTTTTTCCATTATCTTTCTTTTTATTATAAGACTTTATTAAGGATTGTATGTTACTGAATAAATAAGTACGGCAAATTTACACGAATAGATATATCAAGGCAAGGTAACAATACGCCTCTATTCTAGCTTTTAGTCAATCGCACTAATACACAACAACAAATCCTACACGCGTTGGTAATCAAATTAATAAAAACTTAAACTCAAATATGCACACATGCTTCTTTATAATACAAATATCTGTCCCTGTCGAAAATCAAACCCAAGCCTCGTAAAGCGATTTACAGTAGTGTCATTAGTAAAACAATATGCAAGTACTATTATTAAATGGATTATATGCTGTCATTTTAAAAAGTGTGAAGAGAAAAACCGGGAAAACAACCATTATTTTTTTTCCAAAAACTCTTAGTAATGTCAAGCCAAACCAAGTTCGCCGGGTCGGCAAGTGTTATAAAAAATATATCTTTATACACAAAAATAAAACCGCACGTCCCGTGGTCATCGTACACGCTTAAACGACTACACCAATTGTGCTAATTATTTTTGTTGTTTTAGTTATTGTCAAAAGGTTCTTAAAAAAACGGAAAAATACGTTAAACATGGGAAAAACAATAATTTTTTTTCTCCATACAAAATGTTATTGTCAAGCGATATGAAGTTCGTTGGGTAGGCTAGTTTTTAATCAATTTGTAGTAGTTACAAATTATTTTTTTAAGTTATTGTAGGTATAATAACTATAATAACAATCAGAAATTGACGAAATTGATTCGATATTGACGTAGGAAGTGTGCTCAATACCTAACTTCTCTTCAAAAGTTTCGTGTGAACGGTACCAAATGTGAAAGTTTGCTAAAAATGTCGATGAAAAACTTTTTCGGTTAGCGGCTGCGATGATTAAAAGTAGCAGCGCGGTGCAGCACAATCTGTGCGAGTGTCCCACTTGTTTTTATCGAAAGATGCTCACGGTCTGTGAGCATTCTTTAAAGAAAGGAAGAAAGAAAAGAAAGAAAAATATGTATATGCGGAATATGTGTGAATGAGATCTTGCAAAAATATCTAAGTAGGTATATCAACATATTCTACGATGTTTTGGTGTGCAAATATTTTAATATTTATGGAAAAATATTACTTAATTACATATATTATACTTTAACTTTTAACCCAATTATTTATATTTATAACTAGTTTAATTATTTATTACCAAACATTTTAAAACTATAATTATATTAAGCACTGTCTACCAGAAACTACCACCATTTCCCAACCTAGCCAGTCAGGGTAAAAAATGAGAAGAACGTTCTTGACTAAATTACGGCGATCTTCGCTTCAGTGGACATTTGTTTCTGCTTCTTAATGTGGATGAGGATATATTAAATCGTACACAAAATAAATGTACTTGGACAAATTTCACAAATCTTGGGCACGGGAGACGCCAAGACGAGCAAAGCAAAACTCGACGGTACTATTTAACTACCTTTTGTCGAAGTACTTCCTAAATTCCTAGAAAGCTGAAATTTGGTATAAAGACTAGTATCACTACTCAATTAACAAAAAAACATGTACTTATAACTAGCCACCGCCTACTTCAAAAATTAGGAAAAAATTTGTATGAAACTTTATTGTTCATTTGAAGCCCCATAACTTGGGTTTAAATTATATCAAACAAAATTTTCACAATGTAATGTCTGTGGTATACTCATCAAATGTTTAAAATTTTAATTACACAACTTTTTTAAGATGATGCTATTATTTAAAAAAAACTCATTTCGTTATTTAGCTGATACTTATTAACTGAATATACAAAAATTCACAGGATACAAGCTGAATTTCAGTATGGACCATAGTATTAGCACACAAAGTATCAAAAAATTTTGAAACTTGAAAATTTACCCCCTCTAAGTTCTACTTCATAAATTAATGGTAAATAAATTGATAATGGCGGCTGTTTCTAACAATGCATAAAATTTATGGGTATTTTCTAATGTCCTAGAAATCTGAAATTTGGTATGTATATTAGTATTAGTACACAAGCAATAAAAAAATTACTTAAAAATTCTACCTCTAACGTTGTAAAAGTTTGTGTGTCTTAGTTTGGATACGTAACACAGATGGCGGTATGCTTTGTTTAAAAGTGCTATCAAATGGTAAACGTGAAACTATGATAAGGCTATGACATAATAATCTTGCACCGCTTCCGCCAAATTAGACAAAAATCTATATTCGGTAGCGTTATCCCGTGGGAGAGCGAAGTCAAGTACCTCGGGGTAACACTAGACAAAGATATGAAATTTCATTCACACATTAGACGTGTGAAAAATAAAGCTAAACATGTAATGTACCGCTTAAATAGCCTTCTGAACAAAAATAGTAAATCACTTAGAAATAAGTTGACTCTTTATAAAACTTGCATACGACCCATACTGTCATATGCAAGTTTAGCATTCGCCCATCTCTCAAGAGAACCCTGTACCCATTACAAGTTGTTCAGAATAAGTTCCTACGACTAACCACCGGCGCACCGTGGTACATGCGCAACACAGATTTACATAGAGACTTGGAATTGCCTAGCCTAGCGAAGCACTTTCAAGAACTCTCCCAAACATACTTTTCTAAGTTAGAAAACCACCCGAACCCTCTGATGGCAGCAGCTAACGATTATGTCCCCGAGACGGACCCACCTCCGCTTCGCCGGAGGCCCCGTCACGTGACTCTAGACCCCGATGACCCCATCACCAAGGCAAACGCCTCATACAACAGTACACACTCACACACAAACTCGCGACACCGCCGCCGCTGGGGGCGGCGAAGACCCTTGTTCCGCCCTGGGCGGAACACAGCCACAATATCCTCTTCCGAAACGAACCAAGATCCCACCCTAAGCCGAGGTACGGTCTCACAGGAGACACCCTTAGGGATGGGGGTCCCAGGCCCCACCCAAAATTAGATCTCTGGCTGAGCACTTTGCTCGCCCACTAGCCCGGTGACGTTGTTAAAGTCAATAGACGTACACAACAGTAGTCATTTCGAAAAAAAAAAACTTGCACCGCTCCCCCTCCACCTCTAAACCCTAGTAACGCATCCTCTACGGATGCGGAAATCGCGTCTGGGTCGGATGACGACGCAGACGGTTTCTCCGTTGCCCGCAAGCGCAAGGGCTGCGCCACAGAGTCCAACACCAGCAAAAAGCTGGCAACCGGGAGCCCTTTGCGGGAGCCTCACTCCCAGACCCCAATAACCCAATCTCCACCACCACCAACCGTGGTTGTCGCGACAGGGAAGGGAAAAATCCCGCCCCCCATCATCATCCGGGACAAGCAGTCCTGGAACGAAATTTCAAAGGCGCTACATGAGCGCAAGATCGCAAACACCCACGCCCGCTCTACAGGAGAGGGCATAAGGGTTAAAGTCCCCAACTCCACATCTCACCGCCAACTCACTTCCTTCCTTAGGGAAAGGAATGTACAATACCACACTTACGCGGTCGGCGACGAACGCGAATTACGTGTGGTAATCAAGGGTGTACCTAAGGAGATTCCCATCGCCGAGATAGCAAGCGACCTTCAGTCGCAAAACCTACCTACGTATCCTGTACACCGGATGTACAACCCGCGTGCCAAAAAACCGTACGACCTAGTTGTGGTCGTACTGGACCTCACGCCCGAAGGCAAAAAAAGTCTTCGAAATCAAAACCGTATGCGGACTCTCGGGGTTAGTAGTCGAAGCCCCAAGAAACCGCGGTACTCCCGGGCAATGCCACAATTGCCAGCTTTACGGACATTCCGCAAGGAATTGTTTCGCAAAACCTAAGTGCGTTAAGTGCCTCGAGCCCCACGCGACCGCCGACTGTTCGCGCCCTAAGCGCGACCAGCTAGAGCAGTCGCAGTCCTCCACTCCAGCCAGCTGCGTAAACTGCGGCGTGTCCGGACACCCAGCGAACTATCGCGGTTGTCCGAAGGCGCCGCGGCCGCATCGACAGCTCGCGCCGCCGCAGCGACAGCTCGCGCGGCCGCATCGACAGCTCGCGCCCAGCCAAGCGCGAGTCGTCGTACAAAAAAGCTGCCGTACCCAAACCGTTGTCACCATCAGTGACACCGGCTCCTCCTCCCACCACTAACGCCTGGGTTAAACCACCCAGCATGGTGAGGAAAAATATCAACAATGTCAATTCTCCCTCCTCGCCGGCGGTAACCACGGTACCCCGACCAGATCCGGAGGAGGTCGTGGAGTTTGCTCACAAGCTCCGCACCTCAACCCAAACAGAGATGATCAACGTGATCATCCAACACTCCGGCCTTATGAACACCATAAGGCAACTAACTGTCAAAACCCGCAATGGATAGGTCCTATAGAGTAAAACCCCATTCCCTAACGGTCGCGACTTTCAACGCGGCTGGACTACGTAGGCAAATCAATGAAGTGCGAGAGTTCGTCAAAGATCACCAAATAGATGTTCTCCTAGTACAGGAAACATTCCTCAAACCGAGTCATTATATATAATATATAATGTAATTAGAAATGATAGAACCGGGGCGAGACACTTATATATTATAAGAGGTGCCTCCACGTCTCACCCCTGGACCCCCCACCCCTAAATAATATAGAGGCGTCAGTGTGTCAGGTGGGTATGACGGGTCATCCATCCGTCATACTAGCATCAATTTATCTAAGCGGTAATAAAGACCTCTGTTCAGGGGACATCGAGGCACTCATACGTATGGGTGACTCGGTGTTCCTGGCCGGGGACTACAATGCTAGACATACATCCCCGTCACGTGATTCTAGACCCCGATGACCCCATCACCGAGGCAAACGCCTCATACAACAGTACACACACACACACATACAAACTCGCGACACCGCCGCCGCCGGGGGCGGCGAAGACCCTTGTTCCGCCCTGGGCGCAACACAGCCACGATATCCTCTTCCGAAACGAACCAAGATCCCACCCTAAGCCGAGGTAAGGTCTCACAGGAAACACTCTTAGGGACGGAGTCCAAGGCCCCACCCATAATTCAATCTCTGGCTGAGCACTCTGCTCGCCCCTTAGCTCGGTGACGTTGTAAAAGTCGTTAGACGTACACAACAGTAGTCATTCATTTCGAAAAAAAAAAAACGTGCACCGCATAACGGCGCGTGACATCCTATCTGGCTTGATTTCTACCTGTGGTCTCAAGTAGAGATAGTTTGTCGATGTATTATTCGTCGACGAGACTAGACCGTCTAATATTGTTCATGAACTAGTTGAAATCGTCGACTAGTTGACATGTCGAGTTGGTATACATTATAGACTATACAAGCTACATCAAATAGGAGTTAGAGCTGGGCAAAAACTACTTTTTTAGGAAACGAAACGAAACAGATTTCATTAAAACGGTATTTTTAAAAACACTTTTTTTAACATAATATTGTTTGCATAAAACAAACTTAGATTCGTCCTTTACCCAGGCTGAGGACTGGAAGAATAAAGTCTGGGCTCCTTTGTAGAATAGACTATCTGCTATCCTGCTAGGCAGCTCGTAAAAGACGAGCATAGGCTTACCGTCACTAACACCGTTACATCTGACTAAGTGGTAGAGTATTACAGCGACTTACCCGTATTGGAATCACCGTTTTACCTACTGTTGCCGCCATACCGTCAGTGCTTGCCGTTGATGTGTTCCGGTTCCGAGGATAAGATAGCTTGGACAAGAAGGCAGATGTTCTATTCTACAAAGGAGCCTGGACCAACGCGGGGGAAAAATTATAAAAATTTGAATGACCTATATGACACTTATTTCTTTAGCAGAACATGCAGGGACGAGGTTCTACTAAAAAACCGGTTTATTTTGATATGCCTATATATACCTTATATTCATTCAACCTAGACTTATTACTACTTATTTACTTAAGGAACTCTCTCCACATCCCGCCCTTTACAAGCAGTATGCAAGCGTAGCATTCGCCCATCTACCTAGTTTGGCATATATCGGAGTTTCGATATGTTGATACAGTTAGAAACGTCGATGTTTATTAAAAGCTTTTATTTAACTTGCAATTCATGTAATTTGTTCGGATGAAATCTTTGAAGTTTGAACTCAGTTTTGAAGCAGAAAGGGATGGGTCGTAGACGTATTTTTCGTCGACGAGACTAGACCGTCTAACATTGTTCATGGACTAGTCCAAGGATGTTGCGAATATTAGCATCAGCATTATCAGTATTGTTTTCAACATCAGCATCTGCATTAATCGATGCTGATCTTATTGCTGATATTCAGATGGTGACATGTCCGTTGATCGCGCGGCTTTACTTACGCGGCGGGAATTTTTGACCAATCAAAGATCATAAATCGTTACTTGTCATCACAATTGGTAAACAAACACTTTGGCTACTTATTGAAATTTTTGTAGTAATTGATCCGGAAGCACGGTATTGACTTTTCTCAAAGTTTTTGTCGTTTTTTTGAACCCTCATAAAGTTAGTTTCCGATGTACCAGATAGTTCATATTCTCAGAATATGGTTTTAAACATACAAAGTCTCGATCGAATAGTTCTAATAATTTAAATTTTATTAATATCTAAAATATATCGATTTCGTCACTGACGCACTGATGATCATCAAAATATTTGGCTACTTCCTGAAGTGCTAGAAAGCAGAAATTTGGTACGTAGGTAGGTAAACAAAGTTCATAAAACAAAAAACACTATAGTGCTTCCAGATAATCTATTGACTTTTACCCCTCCCCCCCATTCCCAAAGATTGGGAAGTGAAATATTACCCTGATTCAGCAGCAAATGGTGTATGGTAATCAATAAACTATCAAAGAAAAAATACAGAGAATGAGATATTATGAAAACTGGAATTGTTTATGTGCAAGAAATATACCCAAAAATACTGAAAAGACTAGCAAATTATAAAAAGAACTGAAATCAAACCATAAACATCTCGTGTAAAATGTTGCCAAGATGACCACGTAAGGTTTGTCCTGTGAAAAGATCAGTTCTCATGTAGAGAATCTACCCGGCCGAACTCTACCGACCCTAACTACACAAATTCTATGCATCGGTAATAATTTATGGCTTGTTTCGTTACTTCAGAAACTAAATATTAGGCTTAAATTATACGGCTTCGCCGAGATGAGTGGATCGAGAGATGATCGAGATGGTAGCGAAACGGCGACGCCATATATTTTAACTGATATGTAGAATTTATGAAGTTAGGTTCGGTAGAGTTAGGTCGTGTAGATTCAGAAGCTTGGCTCTACATGAGATCTATTATCTTTTTCACAGGACAAACCTTATGTGGTTGTCTTGGCAATATTTTACATTAAATATATTTTTACTTTACACTAGATAAAGAGGTACCTACTATTTTTGAAAAGAATTATTCTCGTAATTAAACTAAACATGCTCGTGGATTGGATAAGTGTCTGGTTGACGATATGTTTGCCAACTATCACAGTGTAGGTCTAAAGTACCTGAGGCTAATTGTGGGTAATCTGGTTTACCTCTGCCTACGTCTTCAAGGATATGTGCATGAACATATATTTTTTTCATTAAATCAGCATCCGTATCAGCATCAGCTATTAGCTATTATGGCATTAGCTATAATGGATATTTCCATTTAAAAAAATCAGCATCAGCATCAGCTGATACGCGACACTGCCGCCGCTAGGGGCGGCGAAGACCCTTGTTCCGCCCTGGGCGGAACACAGCCACGATATCCTCTTCCGAAACTAACCAGGCCCCACCCAAAATTCAATCTCGGGCTGAGCACTCTGCTCGCCCACTAGCCCGGTGACGTTGTTAAAGTCTATAGACGTACACAACAGTAGTCATTTCGAAAAAAAAAATCAGCTGATATTAAAAAAACCTGCATCTGCAACACCTAAACTAGTCGAATAATCATTATATCATTCATTATATCATTATTTACATACATATATACATATCTCTGATCTGATCGTGGAATGTTAACCTTGGTCCCCCCAGGTACCTACATCCATCCACAATCGCATTGTATATCTGCTTTGTCAATCTTTCATGTGGCATTCTTTCTACACGACCGAACCAGCGGAGCATGACATTTCGCATTTTAACACCAACATTTTCCTTCAATCCCACTCTTTCGGATTCTCGGATCTCACTGTTACGAATGCGATCAGCGAGCGTTACATCACAGATTTTCCGTAGCGCTCTCATTTCGACCGCATATATCCAACTTTCATGCTTTTTTTGACATACCCAACTCTCGCTTCCATACAATAACGTCGGAATAAGCACAGAATTATTTAATAGTTAAAAATTGTGAACAATGATGATGTTTACATGAATGATGCACGTTTACATGATTTAATGGATTTATGTATAAAAGAATGAATGTTTGCTACTTTTTCAGGCAATGTTACTCAAATAATTTTGACGAAATTCAACAATACTATAGCTCACACTAATCTATTGTGTGAGATATAGTATTGCTTAACGTAGGCTGATAACATGCTGACTTTGTCCTAGATCCAAAATGGCGGAATAGTTATTTTACACTTCTACATAAATACATATACGTGTCTTCACGCCAAGTCCCTTACGGGTTTGGCAGAGAGTATCGAGTGCCAGACCTCACAATCTTGACAAACCTGTCTAGCTTCCTGCACATTCATTGCCCTTTCCATACAAACATGCCATACTAAACATAAGAAGTTTTTTATGTTATCGACGATATCTGATTACAGTACATCTTTTTTTATACAAATATTAATATTTTGCGAATAAGTATATAAAAAAATATCAAAACATAAAATAATGTAAATAAGGTACAGAAGATTCAGTTTATGACGACATTGCAGATTATTAATAAGCGGAAACAAGTAAGTATAAAAAAATGTCAAGAGTTAACATCTATATTTCAATATCGAATTATCGATGAACTAAGCTCTGTACAGGTACTAAAGAAACTAGACTTCTAGCATAGGCCAGTAAAACAAGGGCTCTACGATCCCTCCCAGTTAGTAACCAAAACCAAATAGATTGTACAATGCTAAAGGATCAAAACAACAATATCTCGATCAAATTTCTGACTCAATAAGTACAGTCGAAAAAGCAAAGACCGCCACTAGCTTTTTAACCAGACACGACTAATCTCTAGTAGATTCTTCCTCTAATACTGACTCGGACGTATTCAAAAGTAGATTAGGACTTCCAGACTACTACATGGACCTGTATAGTTCAGAACCATTTGCTATCTTTCGAAAAAATAATTCAGAAATCGCGCGACTGGGTGCCACCCCAATGAAAGACTTGGAGTCGTTTTATCCGGTTTGTTGCGCTTAGTTATTATTTGGTAAGGTATATAAATATCTTTCCCATCATCATCAAATTTAAAATCCTAGCGACGTACTACAAAAAAGTTAAACATAATAAATATTAAACATTAATTCGTGTTGGTCCGGGCTCCTTTGTAGAATAGACCATCTGCTTTACTGCCAGGCAGCTCGTACAAGGCAATCATAGACTTACTGTCACCAACACAGTAACATCTAACTAGGTGGTAGTTTTTCAGCGACTGGCCCGGATTGGTACCACCACCTTATCTATTCCTGCCACCATAACGTCAATACTTACCGTTGACGTGTTGCGGTTCGGAGGTGGAGGTAACCGAACTTACTTTTGCTTGAGGCTCAGATCCCGTCTTCAGGTCGGCAACGCACCATTACCACCTTGTGTGTTTAAGTGGCGTGAATTTCTTACTATCAAAAAATCCGTCTGCTTGTTTGGATTTCAATATCATAAAGATAACACCTAACTTGCAAAACACAGTCTAAAATTGGATTTTCAACGAATAACACACTGCAATGTCATCGACGAGTAGCATGTTATTGTAAAATATTAATTTTGTTTGCAAATTTCTTTTATGATAAGACTATTCTACTTAAAATTAAAGGTTTTGTCTCTCGCTATTCTGTTTTTCTATAAACAGGTCACATTTGCAATTTCCATTTCAAATCCCCCACAATTTATGTTTCGAGTTGATATGAAGCACGTAGACTGTAGGTACCTACGTACGATAGAATTCTTATATCTCTGAGCGGTTTCGGGAGTCCTTTTGTTAGCTCCGCAACGGTTCCATTTTAAATACGCCCGCGGCTCAGTTTCTATGATATTTTTTTAAATGAAATAACTTATAACAAAATTTCTTTAAAAATATTATTGTAATGATTTTAAAAGAAATTTATTGGTCTTTTGTGACAGTTTGACATAATCTAAATGTAGTCAAACTATATAAATCTGAATTCTAAATAAATAAATATGTCTGGACAAGTTACATCAGCGTGTACGGTAGCTTGTATTTCAATATCATGCTGTCGAAAATTGATTAAATTTATGTAATTTCCATGAGATTTTATCTTTAGTCTGGGATTGGTAGCAAAGGATCAAATAGAAAGTACAATGTTTAAAAAACGGGTTGCACATGATCGAGACATGAAGACATAAAAAATAACCGCTTCCTTTTTTTAAATTCGGTACAAAAAAATGCAGAAAATTTAAACACGCTATGCTTCTATTTAACAGCTGTTTTTTTAATTAACAAAATCAACATATTACAATACACTCTAGAGCAAGTACGGCTGGTGAAAGAAACCTGATTATCCCCAAAATGATAAAAGCATTCTTAACAAAATTTTGTTTGTTTTGTTGTTTATGTTTTTATTTTGGAGATATCCAGTTTCTTCATATTCATTGATCGATTTAGCACACAAAGCTGTAGCACTAAAAATATCCGCATCGCGTAATTAGTGCTACCACTCGAACGTTCTGAATGTGTGTGACAGTCACAGGAAGACGTGCCATTTTTCACCACTAGAACCATTTGCAGCAATAAAATAATGTTTCTCGCGTATAGAGATCATCGGGGATTATCAGTATCTTTTAGTGATGATCCTGGGTAAAGTGTAGTACATAAAGCAGTTGTCAAATGAGTGTTTTATATTTGATATCTATAATATAACCAACAGAAATACAATGCAGATAGCAAATACAAAACGCGTCATTTTACAGTTATTGGATGTACATTTTACCCAGTACCCAGTACATTTATCATCACTAAAAAATACTGAATACCCCGCTAGACCCACAGTGATTTGCCACACTGTGGCGTTACATTCGTGGCCACTTAACTGTATATACTTATTTCTTCTAACAGAGTTCATGGTTGTATATTGCAAAATACCTCTGTGAGAGGGGCTTTTACAACCAGAGGCAGAAATTATGATCAGGAGACTGTAGCCCTAAAACCATCTCTTTTTAGCCTCATTACCACAAAATATAGACAGGCCGTACTAGAGATAATAATACAAAGTTAAAGCGAGAAATATACAGACAAGTTGCATTTCGTATATTGAAAATCGTTAAAAAAGGTATTTTTTTAATTATTACAAATGTACAATTTTTACTAAATTGTTAATATCCCGAGAACTTGATAATGAACTCAACTCTGCATATGGCAACATCAGATTAAATTGTGTTAATTGGACAACATTACCTAATTTAAAAACCCGTCTAGGACGATTTCAAACTAAAAATGTTAATAATATTGTAATGTAAAATGTTTATTTACATAACAAAAGTTTGATTAGCATTCTTCTTAAA
Source organism: Calephelis virginiensis (assembly GCA_002245475.1). Lineage (NCBI taxonomy): Eukaryota > Metazoa > Arthropoda > Insecta > Lepidoptera > Riodinidae > Calephelis > Calephelis virginiensis. The sequence goes on from NJDC01003499.1 coordinate 52,709, forward strand.
TTTAAATTATACAAATTATTCACAGAGAATGCTAATGGAAATTAAAAAGCGGGTGTTTTGTGGAAAATACCAATGCATTTACGTGCAACTTTTATAAGAATGGAAGTTTCTACTACTTTCTACTTTTGATTTGATACTTTCGTTAAAAAAACTACTGAATTGATGACATTAAAAAAAAACACGATTTTTCTAACCTCAAAGCAAATTAAGGATGCCAATACCTGCATACATGTTTAGATACTAAAATTTCAAGATATCGAATTATGACATGTAAGATTACATTAATCACACCAGCATGTATTCCTGTCAGTAATCAAATCCAATCCTTATTGATAAATGATCATCATACTGATCATCAGTATCGTTATATGTGTACGCTTACCCTTAGTAGCATTTTCACTCCCACCCACAACTAGCCGAAGACACTAAGTCCCACAATGTGATAGGTGGCAAACCTGTCACCAACCGGGCATATATCCGATCTCCGACAACGTAATATTAGCGAATCGAAAACACTCATCTTCTATTTTTTTTTTGTTGCTCGACCCGGGGATCGGACTTGGGACCTCAAGAAGTTAAGGCCGACGCCGGTCCGCTATACCACAGAGGCGATTACTTGTCTAGTGTCATTGGCAATTATGCCTACTAAACTACACGACCTGGCGAACCTCATACCGCTTGACATCAACAGGTGATGTAATTAACAGTTTGTATGGATTCCCTGCAATTTTTCTGGCTTTTATCTTCATAAGAACCTTCTTCTGATAATAACTAACGCAACAAAAAGGAATTAATACAATTGGTCCATCTGTTCTGGCGTGATGCGATGACATTGCGAAATAGGGATTCGTTTTGATATATAAAGATACGAGTGTATAATTAATTATTTTAAGTCAAAGCCAAGTCAGCAAAAAACCGATTTCAGTAATTATATCATCGACCTTAGTACCTAAAATTAAACTAAATTTAGCATTTTTCATAACTTTCGTGGTTTTTATTTTGTTTTTTTTTTCTAAAAAACTTACATTTAGATAGCCTACAAGTTTAGCCAAACTGTGAAGCAATTTGTTGGCGATAATTTTTGGCGATTGTATCACCAGATCCTGACTAGTTTTTTGGACAGATCTTGACATGACCGTCTCGCTAGTCGAGGGGCTAGCGTACACGCCCAAAGTCACCGACCAACTTAGTTCGAGTCTGATTTCCGATAGGGGCAATTATTTGTGTGATGAACATTTACATGTCTGCGTTTCTAGGTTTGGGTGTGTTTATTAAATGTATACTTGTATATATTTAAGTATTTTTACGTTATAGCGTCTTCACCTCTGTGGTCTAGCGGTCCGGCGTCGGACTTAACTACTTGAGGTCTCGGGTTCGATCCCAGGGTTGGGCAACAAAAAATCAGGAAATGTATATTTTCATTTATCTAATCAAAATAACGTTGCCCGGGATTGCATATGTGCCCGGTTACCATTAAGCTTGCCACCTACCACATTGTGAGACTTAATGCCTTCGGCTAGTCGTGGGTGCCCTGGTTCCGCCTCTGCGTACCTCTTTGGGATATGGACATTGGACTTACTTATTTACTTACTTTTTAGTATCTTTGCTTAACACCCGTAACAGAGATATATAATTGGCGTACTTTGCGGTTAGATTTAATTTATTTGATTTGATGATAACAGGAACACCTCTGAAGACTTCAGTACTTCAATCAAAATCAAAATTAGATTAGTCAAAATTAGAGTATTTAAAATCAGTTCAGAAATAACGCAGAAAATTATTGACAAACGTAAAATAAAAACATAGACAGTCTCATTAATAAGCACGAAGTAGAGTACTCTAAGGTTTATGTGGTGTTATAGTCGTAATTTCAATGTCATACAGAATATAATATCTTCATTTTACTCCTGCGTTAGTCCATGTTAACTAATAAGGCGAAGGGTGTCAAACATTTATAACGTTATTTTTTGTCAAACTCGGTTGAAATTGGTCGAAGACGTGAAAACAAAGAATTGATCGAAATATACTATACTTATGTACTATATAAAATATGTCAGCGTACAATGAAGCGTACTATAAATCTCCGTTAACAATAACATAGGGTTGCCAAGATTTTAATATAAAAGAATTTCACTGCACACAGTAACCGTGTTGGTCCGGGTTCCTTTTTAGAATAGACCATCTACCTTCCTTGCCAGGCAGCTCGTAAAAGGCGAGCATAGCTCACCGTCACTAACACCGTGACATCTGACTAGGTGGTAGAGTTTAGCAGCGACTCGCCCGGATTGGTACCACCGCCTTACCTATTCCTTCGGTGTTTCGGTTCGGAGAGTAAGGTAGCCGGTAAACTTACTTTTGCTCAAGGCCTAACATCCTGGCCTCAGGTTGGCAACGCACCATAACCACATTTGGTGCTTCTAGGCGGCGAGAATTTCTTAACATCAGGAAATCCGCCTGCTTGTTTGCCTTCCAATATCATAAAAAATACAGCTTACATCTGTTCGTTTAGTCTGTCACTAAGGAAATATTTTTGTAAAAAATTATGTCGAACAAGAACAATGTCTTAAAATAAAAACACAGTGCTAACTTAATGAAACATAAATATACTTTATTTATTTCTTTAGTTAACGGTTATATAACATAAGAAAATGCTCTACTAACTTGGTATAAAATGTTTCTTTCAGAACTTTAAAAGTGCTGCTTATTGTTGAAAAACATTTTCCGATAGTTTTCTCGATTCATATTTTTAACATTTTATTTCAGTAACAAAACTGGCAACCCTCGTTAAATACAAGAAAGGTTGACGCTTCACTCCCTTTCAGTGGATGTGCGAGCATTTGTTTGCAAAAAGGGACAATTCTTTTTTTCCTTTTAGAGGAATCAATCAATATGTGACTGTTCCACATCATACGTTTTGGTGCCTTTTTACTTTTAGTCTTTTTAATGTTGTATAATTAAGAGTAAGCACGAATCTATCCCGATGGCATACGACAGCCACTGCCTATAGGATATCCTACATGGTATTAGTCCATCGCTGCCTTACAGCCGGTTTTAGGTTACACGTGTAAGTCTAAGGCTATGTTTCACAATGTATCAGTAAAGCAATCAGTAGTTACTTATTGAGTAAATTACTGAACGGTTAAATCCTTCCAGTAACTTACAACGCGTTTCAGAACCGTTCTCACAGTATTTTTATGTGTCGAGTAGTTACTTAACACTTAAGAGGCTAACAAGTGGCAACAACAATTAATATTTGGGTTCCGAAGCACAGTTTTGTAAAATTAGCCACTGTTTTTGTCTAATTTTTTTATTGCATTATACCTATATTTTTTGTCAAGTTTTTAGTAAAAAAGATATAAATTTTATAAAACATAAAGAAACACTACAAATAAAACAGAGATTGTTAAGCAACTTTAGTTTAAAACAACAAAACCAAATAAAATTGATTGCATAATAATATGAGAATGCATTTTTGACGAAACGTAAATGTCATCTGTCTTTTGGCAAGTGTCAATACTCAATAGTCAATATATCTTCACGGCCATATCCCCGAATAGGTAGGCAGAGATACAATCAGGGCACTCACGACTAGCCGAAAAGTCACACAATGTAATAGGTGGCAAAATTATCGCCAACCAGGCACAAATCCAATCCCGAGCAACGTAGATAACGTTCTTAGAAAATTGAAAATAGAAATTTTCTATTTTTTTAGCTACCCGACCCGGGGATTGAACCCGGGACCTCAAAAAGTCAAGTTCGACACCAGACCGCTAGACCACAGAGGCGATTAGTCAATATTTGTGATATTTTTTTATATTTTAAACCAAGAAAAATATTTTATTGATTTTGCAATTCAATTGTTCACCTTTAATTGGAGCTCACCTTTAATATTATTTGTTCGATTTCGAAGTATTTGCAGCATTCAAGGTTCGGTAACTAAACAAAAAAACATGTAAACCCTCTTCAAAGTTATCAGAAATATCCATAATTTTCAAAAGAGCATTTTACCCTAATAAACATCTACAATGAACAATAGCAACTTCAGTCATATCTAGCCAAATATAATGTATTGAACACATCTGTTGACCATATTGTGTTGAAAGTTAAAGTTACTCGACAAGTAAATAAGTTAATCGCTACTCTTTCCGACCTATAAGTTACTGGGCAGTTAGGCTACCTTTCGCTCTAGTACGGACGAGTATTAACATTATAACTCCGTTGGTTGCCAATTCGACTGTTTTTACGCCGTTACACGATTACTCAATTAATATCAAAGAGATTTCGATGGTTACTTTTTGTGATCCTCGGCCAAGGTACCGCTTCACAGAAATACTAAAATAGACATCAGATAAATATAATAAGTGACCTGGTCAGGGAATACAATCATCTATCTTCATTACACAAATTTCTGGCCCCTCAGGAATCAAACCCGAACCTCGCGGATGTTCAATAGCCTTAGGTAAGTAATGTATACCTACTGTACTTTTTGCCTAAAATAGACAAAGTCAAAAGCCGAAAGGAGTCAGAAGCCGGAAGGAAAGTAAATAATAGCAAGATCAATTTAGGTGCCACTTCAATTTTATGAAATGGGAAATGGGATGGCGGGCGGCGGTCAGCAGTTATTACACTTGGAGTTTCGAAAGTGCAATCTTTGAAGGTGGCTTTTACCGTCTCATAAATAACTTTCATGAAGTTACTCTGCGGCTGAGAAAAGGCATTTGACAGAGAATGGCACTTGTATATGTACTCGTACATAGTGCAAAAGTAGCGTACTCCTCTAGTAGACGCTTGAGTTCCTAACGGCTGCTGCATTTAACCTGCACTTCTTTTGACTTTTTTATTCAATGTGATAACTCAACGAACTATCCCACGGGTGGCCTGATGGTAAGAGACAATAGTGGAATACAGACACCACAGATGTTACATGTGCACTTTTGTCCTGCGGCCGGGATGTTAAGCCTATTGTGCAAGTTTACTGGTTACGCACCCTCCGGCCCGGAACAAGAACGAGTCATCATGATAGCAGAAATAGCTAAGGGGATGGATCTCTAGCCGGGCAAGTTACTGCACATTACTCTACAACCAGATATAAAGACAACAAAATGGTAGCTGCCCCTCATGCCCTGCCCACCCTTGGCAACGCAAATAACACTAGCTTGGCTTTATAACATCTTTTTTTTATATCTTACACAAATTGAATTTAACCCCAAAGTAAGCAAATTATATGCTTGTGTTATGGGTGTTAGCCAACGATACCAATACACAGAAATACTTAAATCGATAACCAGAATAAAATTAATAAACACCCAAACCCGGAAATGCAGATATCTAAATGTTCATCACACAAATGCCTGCGCCCGTCGGGAATCGAAACCGAGCCTCACGGTTAGTCGGTGTAGTTAGGCGTGTACGCTTGCCACTCGACCAACGAGGCGGTCAACGTCGAGTCGATTCGGCGGTCACGAGGAGTCTCTTTTTACAGGCCTTGCATGAAAAAAATATCAAATACTTCACAGTTGTTGTTATTCTTAATTCATCTAAAAGCCAAAATGAAGCTAAGATTCTCTAAAACGTACGGTAAATCTTACATAACCAACTCCCCAGGGTACAATGAAATAGAACCGGGTCTCAGAATGTGCATCTAGTAAATGACGTTGTACAGAATCACAAATACTCCGCTTTCTGGTTTGGGTAATCGAAAACCCTTATCCCTAATCGTCTAATTAAAAAAAGGGATAAAGTACTCAAAAGTTCTTTATTTATTTCAATGTGACACAGACCATAATTTCAACTTAATTTTAGTTCCACGTGAGTCCGTATTTATTAATAAAAAAAATGTTTATAGATTTGTAATATCAAAGCTTCACGGTCTATTGAGGTCGGTGGGCTAATGACAGTGATTAATAGTTTTAGCTTTCATCACGATTTGGACTCGAGCTCTCTATTTTTTCTTTTTTTTCTAAAGAATGTATTGTTAAGGAACTTATATTTCAACTCGCACTTGGCCTATTTTGCAGCAGGCACGACTCCGCTTTTGTTGCAAACACATAATAATAATAAATAAATAATAAATATTCCTGGACAAGTCACACAAATTTAATCTAACCCAAAAGTAAGCAATATGCTTCTGTTATGGGTGTTCAACGATTCATAGAAATACTTGAAAAGATACCAGACTAAATTTAATAAACACCCAGCCCCGGAAATGCAGACATTAATCAGAATGGGAATTGAACCCAAGCCTAGCTGTTAGTCATTGTAGTTAGCTGTGTACGCTAACCACTCGACCAACGAGGCGGTAAAATTGAGGCCTAAAGAAATTCAAACATTATCATTAAATGACATGGAAACTTTAAAAAAACCGCCTTCGATTTCAAGTAATTCATCCACAATTCATAAAATAAACGTACTGTAGTTTCTCAATTTTCCGTATTCCTTAATCAAATGCAGACTTGGTGGTAATAAAACCGTTTTTAGTACCAGTTTAGAAATAACAGGGAAATCAAAAAAATACTAAAAAAAAAGGAGTCGAACTTAATAGGTATAACCTCCTTTTTTAGTATTCTGTTAAAAATGTGTGCAACAAAACACTATTGTGACCAGGGAGCGTCACAGTCCACAGATTTCATTTACGAAGCAGTGTCAAGTGTGTATTAGTTTAAGAACTGGAAAGTTGCAGAACGGACCCGAAGCATGTTACAATAAAACTTTTCGGGTGTGTAATAAAAGTTAGACCGGCAATACGGATAATGGTCTAAATACTCTTTACGATACGTAGGCTTGTAATGGTTTTGCTGGTACTATTAGGAATGTTTACTATAAACCGTTTGGTCCGGGCTCCTTTGCAGAATAGAGCATCTGCCTTCCTGCCGGGCAGCTCGTAAAAGGCGAGCACAGGCTTACCGTCACTAACACCGTGACATCTGACTAATTGGTAGAGTTTCGCAGCGACTCACCCGTATTGGTGCCACCGCCATAGCTATTCCTGCCGCCATAACGTCATTACGTGTTCCGGTTCGGAGGGTAAGGTAGCCGGTAAACTTTCTTTTGCTCGAGGCCTAACATCCCGGCCTCAGTTTGGCAACGTACTATTATCACCTTTGGTGTTTCTAGACGGCGTGAATTTATTTGAAGGCAAACAAGCAGACGGATTTCCTGATGGTAAGAAGTTGACACCGCTTAGAGACCAAAGGTGGGAATGATGCGTTGCCGACCTGAGTCGGACTGTTAGGCCTCGAGCAAATGTAAGTTTACAGGTTACCTTGAATTCCGAACCGGAACACGTCAGCGCTGACGTTATGACGGCAGGAATAGGTAAGGTACCTATCTGGGCGAGTCGCTACGAAACTACCACGTAGTCAGATGTCATTGTTTTTGTTACGGTAAACCTATGCTCGACATTTACGAGGAGGAAGGAGGATAGTCTATTCTGCCATTGCAGCACGACAAACACTCAGTTCTCGCTCATATTTTATTTCATATTGTAGGATTAAAAATATTAGTAAAATTACAAATCAGTACATCGGTTGTTAAATAAAACGGAAAAAACATGTAAATAAATTTTTCTTATTAAATTACAATACCTACTGTGTAATTTCTTTCATAGAATTGACAAATGTGTATTTAACTGCAAATTTACAACAATCAGTAAGTAATTTAACTACTGTTACGCTTGCTAAATTTACAAAACACATTACAATTACATTTTAGTTCATAGTGCGTAAGAACTTCCAGCTTATGTGGAATAATCGACTGCTGTTTAGAAAGTTTGTTGAGTATTTCCTTTGGTTTACTAAATAAGTGCTTACATAATTTGTATTGTTCATTTATCCCAATTGTCCATTTTGGCTGCAACTACAGAAATTACAGACTTAATGTTGCAAGAAACATGTCTTTTTCTATTAAGGTGTCTTCAATTAAGGTATCTTCATGCCCATATCCCCGAAGAGGTAGAAAGAGGCAAAACCACGACAAGCCAAAGACACTAAGTCCCACAATGTCATATGTAGCAAGCCTATCGCCAACCGGGCACATATCTATAAGATAACTGAAAATACACATTTTGGTTTTTTTGTTGCTCGACCCAGGGATCGAACCCAGGCCCTCTAGAAATCAATTCCGAGGCTATAATATAATTTATTAAGATATAAATATGTAATCTAATATCTACCTATAATCTAAGAAATAAGCCTCCTGGCTAACAGAATTGTACACATGAGTGGTAGATTGTGTGATGATTGACATAATAAGTCATAATTCGCTCTTTCTACAAGATAAAAATAAATGAGCTTTTAAATAGCTTTACCCTTAGTATAGATTAATTTAAAGTAGGTAAATAGGTCAACAGTTGCAATTGCAATATTCCGTTTGTGAAGGAAATGAAACAGGAAAATATTAACACCTTTAATCTGTATCTGAATGAAGCCTCAAGAATCTTTTTGGAAGGTGTTTTAAATATTACATAAAAAAATATTAAATATTTTGACGCTCTCAATTTTTTAATTATTAAAATGAATAGCTGATGTAATACCATAAATGCAAAACATTTTTACAGCTAAACTGCTTGACCAATTTCGATAGAATTTGTTCAAACATTAATTACTATTTTTAAAAATCAAACGAGTTACGACGATAATAGTGTTGATCCTCAGAAAATGAGAAAATCATACCTTAATTTTAAACCCGTTTATAACATTCTTTATTGATGCTAAGTGACACGCTCTAGATTTGCTTGTTTGCATACTTTAAAATATTGTAACGTTCTCGTAAAAAATATGTGATGATCCGCAAAAATTTGTATAATATTAAATTGACAGTTTCTATAAAAAAAAACATCTGATTTTATAAACATCTGATTATATAATTTTGGTCTATTAAAAACCCTTCCAAAACTAAACACTTTAAACCGGCCAAGTGTATAAATAAAGTGAATTGTAAATGAGTAATGACTTTTTTTTTAAATTGCGTCTATAAAAAACAATGTTTTTTGATTTTTCTTAATTCTTCTTAACAAAAATAGGGATCAATACTATTATCGTTTTGACTTATGATAATAGTCCGAGTGGCAACTTTTACCTTGTTTACCTTAATTTGAGTTATTTTAACCTCAAACTTTATATTAACAATAAATAAAACATCACCTGTTTAAAACAAATGCATTAGCATCTACGAGTACTTTTTAGTGCTCGGTTTGTCAATTTTAAGAAATAGGGAAAAACTGTCAACAAACAAAAACACACTATTCACATAATCATGTATCCTGTTGACTGTTGACCCGCTCCAGGAGCGCGACGTCAAAAATCACGCATCTGTGTACCACGCTCCTGGAGTTGGACGGTTCATCGAAGATTATTATACCTTAGCTGCAGTTGTAAACTATGTCTTTCTTCCTCTAACTAGCACAAAGTGTAGAGAAAAGGACAAAGATGGGATAAAATCACATGTTACATCTTTCAAACATACCTATGGCGTCACAGCCGAAGGGGTATATGGCATGCCCATTCATATATAAAACCAAAATTCTGATAATCATAAACCGATTCCATTAGAAATATTTCGTATGATCTTCCTTTTTTGAAACACACATTTGACATACTGCTAGACAAACATAAATAGGTAATTAGAAAGGTACCTATAGCGTATATTTTTTTGCGCAAGTATTTTTTTATGAAACCCGGAAGGCAAACAAGCAGACGGATTTCCTGATGGTAAGAAATTCACACCGCCTAGAGACACCGAAGGTAGTAATGGTGCGTTGCCAGCCTGAGGCAGGGATGTTAGGCGTCGAACAAAAGTAAGTTTACCGGCTACCTTACCCTCCGAACCGGAACACGTAATGACGTTATGGCGGCAGGAATAGCTATAGCGGTGGCACCAATACGGGTAAGTCTCTGCGAAACTCCACCACCTAGTCAGATGTCACGGTGTTAGTGACGGTTAGCCTGTGCTCGCCTTTTATGAGCTGCCCGGCAGGAAGGCAGATGGTCTATTCTGCAAAGGAGCCTGGACCAAACGGTTTATAGTAAACATTCCTAATAGTACCAGCAAAACCATTACAAGACTACGCTAGCCACTCGAGGCTAAAGTGGCTAGCGTAGTCTTGTAATGAGAGGCGGTCAAGAATAAATAATAATATTAAAATATGTTGGAATGTTAAAATGTTTTTGAAACTATCACACACACACACACATATTCCGCAAATAAATTAGTTTAATTTTATTTACGAGTAAAAAACAAGAAATAAGAAGAGCTGGTGTTGTCTCTTCTATACTTTCCTTGCTTAACTGCAAATAAAAGGTCTCTTATACTTTAAAAACTAAACTTCTAATAGTTGTCCCTTCCAGAATATAACTAAAAACTAAATACGTTTATACGTACGTACGTAAATAAGTTTTTAAAATTAAAATAAAAAATTTGAATCAGCAATAACTATTTATTTCAATAATTAGGAAGTTGAGAGCACCGACATTATAATTTCTAAAGAATAAGTTACATAGTATTTATTGAGAGACCCGTAATACCAGATTATAAATCTGACGGCCTTCGATTAGTAGTAAATATTTATATCCCCGACACATCTAAAACATCACATGGCATATGGCACATAGAGTACAAGGAAAACCGTTTCCCATGAGACCGCCATTAATTTCCGCTACGAAATATGTTATCAGATGATCGCGGATGTTCTCAACATGTTATGATTAGCTTTCGACGTCGTTACTTAATTTCAAACTTTTAATGTGAGCTTAGTTAGGATATTGATGATTAAAATCTATTTAATGCTAGCTTATACCCGCGGATTCTCTCTCATTTAAGTCATTAAAAAGTGTCCTGTGTTACTTTTAAGAATATGTGTACAAAATTTCGTGGTGATTGGTTAAGCAGTTTTCGCGTAAAAGTCTAGAAAACAAAATTACATCTGTCACATTCCAGTCCAGAGGGTAGGGTAGGTAGGATAGGTAGGTCTGATAGACTTATACCATCTATAACATGTGTGGTTCTATAGTATCCTAGGTTACCTTTCATCAGGAGACCCGTATAAATGTGCATTGACTTCTCACATAAAAAAAATATACAAATTTTAGAACTATCAACATCTGTACCGTAAACATATTCCAGAAAATTATATGGGATAGATTACGAGAAACTTCCCAAGTGTCAACCTATTTTTGAAAATTTCTATATCGATTAGACTGTTCATTAGCACATTACAAGCAAAACCACTAAACTATCACGATGACCAGTTTTAACGATTTTAAAATAAAGCGAAGGAAAGGTATATTTTGAATGCCACGAGCGCCGCCGCGTTATGTCGACCGCCTCTATAGTCGAGGAGTTAGCCTACTAATCGCTGTTGATCGCTCGGGTTGGATTCGCTACGAGGGCAAATATTTGTGTGATAAACATTTAAATGTCTGTGTTTCCGGGTCTGGGTGTTTATTCACCATTATTCCAGTATATATATTTTAGTATTCTATATATTAGTATCGTTGACAAACACCCATAACATACTCGCACCCAAGTCAGCAAAAAAATACATATCATCGTTTAATGAAATACTACATCTAGGTTAGTTTTTACCCCGTGTTGTTTCGGGTTCCTTTGCAGAATAGACTATCTGCCTTCCTGCTAGGCAGCTCGTAAGAGGCGAGCATAGGCTCACCGTCACTAACACCGTGACATATGACTAGGTGGTGGAGTTTCGCAGCGACTCGCCCGGATTGGTACCACCGCCTAACCTATTCCTGCCGCCATGACATCAATGCTTGCCGGTGACGTGTGCCGATTTGGAGGAAGGTAGCCGGTAAACTTACTTTTGCTCGAGGCCTAACATCCAGACCTCAGGTTGGCAGCGCACCATTACCACCTTTGTTGTCTCTGGACAGCGTGAATTTCTTACCACCAGGAAATCCGTCTGCTTGTTTGCCTTCCACTATCATAAAAAAATAAGTATCTATGTTGTTTTTAGATCTGGAGTGCTCCCGTCAGACGAACAAAGCGAAGCGCATGGGCATTTACCAAATTTTCTGAAAGCGTTTCATGTTTTTGAATCCTCAAAACTTTTGTTTGGATTTTTCAGGTTATGATTTCTGTAGAAGACTTATTCTATTAACACTTAATTGTAAATGCGAAAGTTTGTATGTTTGTATGTTACTCTTTCAAAATCTGCTACACCGATTTTAATGAAAAAAAAAAGTATCTTCACGCCCCAATCCCCGATGTGGTAGGCAGAGGTACAACCAAGGCACCCACGACTAGCCGAAGACACTAAGTCCCACAATGTGATAGGTGGCAAGCCTATCGCCAACCGGGCACATTTCCAATCCCGATCAACATTTTTTTTTACTTAGAAAATTGGAAAAATCCAATTTTCTTTTTGTTGGCCGACCCGGGATTCGAACCCGGGACCTCATGCAGTCAAGTCCAACACCCGGACCGCTTGACCACAGAGGCGATTGACAGGGAGAGTTTAATGAAATTTGGCATACACACTTGGGGTGTAATTTGGATTAACATATAGGATATTTTTTCCCGAAAAATATTCCTGTGGGACCATTAACTACGCGGGCAACGCCGCTGACAACAGCTAGTTAAGAATGTAAAATCTCAATGACAGAGCTCACATACTTGCGATATTATTGATATCCGGAAACGCCGATTTCGTCACTGACTCACTGATGATAATCAACATTCTTAGGGTACTTCCCAAACTCCCAGAAAGCTGAATTTTAATATGAAGGTTAGTTACATTATGATGATAACGATACAATTTATTTAGAAACACTTGTACTTTCCACAATATATTTTATCATTTTTTATTTTTATGGTTTAGCCAACCGGTTTCGCTATACAAGCATCATCAGGGCTATATAAACACTGAAGTTTCGTTGAAAATAATACCGTCTATTTGTTATCCTCAAAAGTGACGGTATTTAAATAAAAATTTAACTATATGCAAATTAAATTAAAATTAAAAAAAAAATTAAAAACAAGAACTTAATTTCCCTTTAAAAAGTAAAAAAAAGTACTGACATTCGGTTAATCTCCCCACTTTCACCCGCCACAACTTTTAAAACGGCTAAAGCGATTTTTATCAAACATATCTAAGAACACTCGCACATAAATTACCTTTAATACAAAAAAAAACTAAATCGAAATTACTGAGGGAATTATGATGCCACCGACAGATAGACACATAGACAGACAGACACGTTAAACTTATAACACCCCTCTTTTGGCTAAAAGCCAAAAAGATTGTAGACCGTCAAAAACTCGATACTACAATCCAGTCGCTACGTAAACTACGTAAGGCGGCGCGTAGCCGAGAATACGGCCGGAAGCTGCATATCCGCGTAGTACAAGAATTCGTAGCGCGTATAGCATTCGATCGTCCACAGGATAAACCGTTAACTCCTACGGATCAGGATGAAGTAAAACATTTAATCAAATTCTTGCAAAGCCAGAACACATTGCAAACCTCTATTTGATCTCATTAAATATTTTGACCTCAAACATATATACCTAATAGTAAACATCTTTAATATACTACTAGAAGACTGTGCTTTTCCTGACGAGTGGTAAGAAGCTTCCGTAATAGGAATACATAAACTGTGTAAGCCACGTAATGTCGTGAGTAGTTATCGCCCAATCTCACTCAGTCTTATCCTCACTCGCCTTAAGACGGTCGTAGCCGATAAATATTGAAATGAAATGAAATGAAATGAAATGAAAATTATTTATTTGCGGAATATGTGTATAAAAAGTTGTTATAAAGATATTTAAGAATACAACATATTCTACCACATTTTGGTGAGCAAATATTTAGTTAAATTTTAAGAAGTTACATATTTCTATAAAAATATACATTTAAATCGCAGCACTTATTTACATTTTTAATAAACATTTTATTTATTTATGAACATAAGTTTCATATTTTTTTATAAACTTATTTAAAGGTAGATTAATTTTTAGTCCTATCTACCGTACACTACCACCATTTTCAAACCTAGCCAGTCGGGAGAAGAAACTGCGAAACAAACATTTGTTAATGGATTAGCCATTTTTCTTCCGGGTAAGTTTCTATTATTTTTTAAGTCTATCTATATACATATTTAAAAAATGAATTCCCATTTCACCATCATTCATGATCATCGCATCACTATTGAACGAATGTACCAATTATGCTCATTCTTTTTTTGCCGTGCTGGTCATCGTCATGAGAAGGTTCTTACAATGAGAGAAATTGGGAAAACTGCAGGTAAAAAAGAAAAACCAATAATACAAAATCCATACGAATTGTTAGTTAATGTCAAGCGATACGAAGTTAGCCGGATCGGCTAGTTATAAAATAAAATATATTCTTGCTATTCCATTGAGATAATTGCTAGATTTCAAGATTCTTATGTCATCATAAAAAGGAACGATGAAAACATGTTTACAGTTTTTTTTATTACACGGATAATATATCGCAGGTTGTCGTAATATGTAAATAAAAACATTTATTGTATGTGATACGAAATAGTCATGAATTTCGTGTAAACGACCGTCGCGCGTCCGGAGTTATATTTATAGCGAAATGATGATTTGATTATGAAGGGGAATGAATAAATGTGTTCCTTCCCTTTCTTAATCAAATTATAACGAATGAGTGAGTGAATGATTACAATAATCATTCAGTCAGTTGTACCAGTCTACCGGCCGATAGTCTTCTCTACCCTTCGGACCTACCTAGATATTGGTACGTTGGTACTTCACTAGGAAGAGCCAAACGGACAAACGGGCCACCTGGTTATGTGATATCACCACCGACCACGAACATCCGCAACTTCAGGACGATCACAGATGCGTTGCCGACATTTATGTATCAGATAAAGTGAGTATAAGTGAGTAGGAAATGATTACGCTGTTTTCTTGAATACCTTAAAAGTGTGTTATCTAGTGTCTAAAAGAGCCTAGAAATTATTCCTCCTACTTGATATATAATTTACAGATTTGTTTCAACGTCCAAATCTAATTTCAATACAATATTTTAGTTTTATTTTTTTGTAGTAGCACAACGAACGTCAGGTTATCTTTTTAGATCATCGGTTTTTGCCAAAAGCGACTACGTACAATTGTTGTAACTTGGCGCTCTATATAAATATTGTAATTGCTATTCGCATATTTAATTATAAAGTCGTTTTATTTTTTAACAGTTTGTAGAGGCTTACCCTTGGGACAGGCTAAAGTCTTTTGACCATTCTGCCTCTTCTTTCCTTATAAATATTTATTACTCTTGTTAGTCATTTTTATATTGTTGTCTTTAATTTGTTTTAAAGTAAATTCAAGGTCTTAGTAGGTGTAAAATTTCAAAGGCTTGTAGAGTTAGAGAGTGTAGAATTAGAAGTCAACATCTAAATGAGATCTAAAAAATTAGATGTCATTTAGATGTTGACTATCTAATATTTTTTGACAGTGCGAGTCACATGGACCAGTCTTGGCCAAATTTTACGTTGAAATGTCTTTGATTTTTTTAAGAAAATTTGTCACAAGCTAAGAAAAATGTTTTAATTTAAATACATATATTAAAAATTTAAATATTTATAAACGACTTATAAGGAGGATGAAATATATTCAACTCCTATTTTTTATATTTTTAACAAATTTTCCGTTATTTCTGAATGGGTTTTAATAATTCTTGTTCTTTTAAAAGAGCATACTTTCACGTTGCCATGAAATCAATGATGAAATCTTAGAGAAATTAAGGAAAATACTAAATGTTTGTGCACGTAGGTGATTTACTTACTTAATGGAGATCGTTTTTCATGTTAACGTTACCCTCTATTTGTGTGCCAAATTTAATTTAAATCGGTGCAGTAGTTTTTGCGTATAGAAGTAACAAACAAACAAATTTACAAACTTTCATATAATATTAGTAAGATAACCCAACCCATACAATACTCATCATACAAGTACCTGTCGCTGTCTTAAATCGTACCCGGGTCGAGAAAATGATAAGGTCACTTGCAGAAATTCCAATTCTTAAATAATCTTCGTCGGAAATGCTCAAAAATATTATATTTCACTTTATTTGTTTCCTTCTTTTATGTGCCTCTCAGATGTTGATACCGTCAGAGCAGATGAGTATTCGAAAAGAGGATAATAGCTTCTTCAACTGCAGATACGTTACAGTTAATTTATAGTTTCTATGGAGTAGTTATTGCTTTATTTACGGATAACAGGGTTGCCAACTATATATATAAAAACATTTCTCAATAAAATACTTTTCTAGTGACCACCGAAGGTTTAATTCCCGACTATGAACATTTAGATGTCTGCATGTCTGGGTCTTGTTGTGTTTATCTTATAATAATATTATTATTATAATTAAAATCGTTTTGGTATTTATTCAAGTATTTCTATACATTAGTTTAGTTGCCTGAGTAGAAGTAGAACGTAGAGAGACCTCAAGGTTAGATTTGATTTGGGTAATTTTTTCGGGGATTATTGAATTGAACTAAATACAATTGAATATGATGATAAATATAATGTGTCAGTATGTTATAGTAGTACTATGTTTTGTTTATTTAACCTCATTTATTGGTACAATTTATTAATTTAACATGATAAAGAATAGAAGAGTTTATCTTGTGCTGTTTACCTTTGCGCTATACTAAAAATATATAACTATACATACATATACTTATACATTTAGTCCTTAAAAAATGTTAACTTTTGTGGAATGTGATTAAACATGTACCGTTTTATTAACACATAAACGAAGAGTAAAATACTATAAGGTTTAACCCGGTATCATAGTTCTTAATACATTGTAATATGTATAATATTAACTTGACTTTAGTCCATATCCTCTCCATATGCATATCATTTGAAAGTTTGTATGTTTGTTCTTCCTTAACACAAAAACTGCTGTACTGATTTCATGAAATTTGGCACACACATAAAGGGTAACTTGCGTTAACACAGAGTATGGTTTTTATCCTGAAAAAATATTCCTGTGAGACCATTAACCACGTGGGCCGCACTGTGGGCAACAGCTAAGTTATTTATAAGATGGGTAAGGTAAACGCAGCTACTGACGACTCATCAAAAAATCTGCAGGTATCACCGATCTATTTAACTTTTTTCATTTATTGGAACGATAGATAGGGATTTTGCTGCACGACCGAACTGAAAAATATGTGATAGTAAAAAGTGTAAGAAAAAACCGTGGAATAAAACCGTTAAATGAGACGTGCTCAGGCGCGACAGCTGCTGCGCGACGGATACACAAGCGATTAGTGTATACCAACCTAGTAGTAGTACCTAGTATTACCTTTCTCTTTCTTCCTCACCCCACCCCGTCAATGCAATGAATTGTGTCGATTCTACAATAGCCGAAGGAACTTTGCTTCTAGCTGGTGCCCCACGATACCAAATTAAATTTTTTTATTTCTTATTTTTAGTGAGCGATAATCAGGGAAAGAGATAAAAGACATTATTATATGGACTTGTTTCCGTACTTAAATTTTGTTTTTGGAAGATATTTTTTGCATACACATCCTATTATGATTTATACTCATTCAAAAGACTTAGTCAAAAATAGTTTGACTTTGATTTCTTTGCTGTTCCGTCTATGTAGATTTAGTGGCAATTAGGGCTAAGAAGTGAGCTCTTTCAAATTAAAAAATAATTTAAAATTGGTTCACTAGTGACGAAGAAACCGATTAAGAAACTCATACATAAGAAATAAATATAGGAGCTGAACATTTAACCACATTCTCTTTCTTAGGACCTACGACCACCTAAATCGGTTAAAAAAAAGCAGTTTCAGCAAGAAAAGATATTATCATTTTGCCATTACTTCAGGATGAACGAATCTTGAAAAATATATTTGACACGGGTTTCATGGACGCGGGTGGAAAATACAGCATAATTGGTGAATGGTCTACAGGAAAATGTTGCGAACGTCTGATTCAGATAAATTGCTAGGGTTCTAGACTGGCAGGAGAAATTGGAGGCGATTTATTTCCAGAACCCTCTTATTAATTTAGTTTTTCTCCTACTTATATATAAAATGGATGTTATAGGTCTCTATCACCAGTGGAACATGTGCAAGTTAGAAAGTTAAGGGCTAAAGCGAGACAAAAATTCGGTTGTTGAATTGACTTCAACACTATAGGAAATTTATCTGTACCTTATTCAAATACGATGTAATCGGTTTAGTTGAAAAAAATAAAATCTGTCTTTCTACTTCTTCACGCGAAATTTTGGTATGATATTGGCTTAATGTGTGGATTTAAATCCAGAAACATTTTTACTAAAGAAAATCGTCTCTTTATTATTGCGAAATTAAAAAATATATTCACCCGAACAAAGCCCCGAGCAATGCTGCTGCGGAATAACAACTGCTAAACAAATTGACATTATTCAAGTCAACTCTCAACTGCCGTCAACTTTTAAAATAAAAAAACTAGATTCTGAAATAATTGCCAGCTGCTGTATTATACAAAAATGTTCTATTCGTAATACTAGGCTACGAAGGTATTCTATACTAAGCAAAATATGTTTATTCTTTATAATATCAAAATAACCGCTTTTCACTCCATCTCTATTAATTTTTACAGGGTTACATTTAAAGGACCAGCTAAATTTTGAGAGACAGTTCGGAGTAAAATTACCGATCTATGAAATAATAAAAAAAATTAAGAATCAAATTATAATTTTTATCCGACGCAAAATACAAGATGCTTTGTTATAACGTAAACAAGAATTCCACTGATTACTGGAGACCGCAATCGCATGCGCAAGCTGGTGACGTCATGAATCGTACTAGGTACATTACGTGAAGGTGACAACTGTTCTACCTTCCAGAACAAAACAGAACAGAACAATAGAATGTAGCGTGCCAGCAAGTGAACTATTTTTGCGGATTATTTTAAATGAATGTTTCTAACAGCAAATATTTCAATTTGCCCAAAATATTTAAAATGTATTATCATTTTAGAGTTAGCTCCCTCATCTTAAAATTTGACCGGTCCTATGAAAGTTACCCCGTATAAACTTTACATACACCAAACCAAAATATAGCAAACTACATATACCAAAACAACAAACATATACTATACACACGAGAACATTTTTTTTGTTAAACTTCACGTGGTTGAAGTGGCGAGTACAGCTCATATTAAATATAACTAGAAAGTTATTTAGTTGTATAACTAACCTTAGTTATTCATTATTTTATCAGCTATCTATTTCGTCGTCAACATCGACCAAGTTGTTTCAGAAATTATGTGGAACAAACAGACAGACAGAAATAAAGGAAATGGTATAAGTAGCGTATATACATTAATATGCATATAGTAAATAGCGGTTATTTTAATATTAGAAAGAGACTCTTCAATATTACTTTTTGTATTGATATTTAAATATCTAATTTCGTATAATGTCCATTTGTTATCGGTGTCATAATATCTGCAAAATGAAAAGTAATAACAATAGGTATATTTAAATACTCGTGTACTTTCCTTTATGTATCTAGTTAAAGTATTAAAATATGGGAGCAGATGTAAGATAAGACTTAAGGACAGCGCACACTCAGGCGGACCGGGCCGCATGGCGTTGGCGGATTTTTTTACTCAGTACCAAAGAACAGTGTAAAAAAGAAGAGTGGCAACTCTACTTTAAAATCATTAAGTATGGAATGTGATGGCTCTAGTAGTTGTCATACAAAACTTTAGCTTAACATATCAATAGCGTCTCTATTCACCTTATTAATATCTTTTTAATCTCTTTTTGAACTGAAGACTGCATTGGGGCCTGCACGCAGAGGGAAAAATCTGCCACGATACTTTCCGGTATGTTATGCGTTGCTCTAAACAAAATGTATGAAAGTGAATAAAACAGATTATTGAACTGAGATGCGCTCAGCCCCGGCGCTTCCAAATGTGCATTTTCCTTTACAAAAATCAACTAAGTTTCTGTCGACATAATTCTTGTATAATGGTTTGTTCTATAAATGCTTGTTGTTCTGGAATACATCCTTGTATTTTCAGTACAATAAATGAAAAGCGTCTTAGACAGTTGTATCTAATCTCGTTAAATTGAATGAAGCAAGCCTTTGTTGAAACAAAACCATTCTCATTGGCGCAAACAAATGAGACGGTAATTTAGTTAGGACTTTTACTTGGCTCTACAAATAGAGAAGTACTACTTTGAAAAGTTTTGGGTCATCTATACTATATGTAAATAAATGAAATTTGAGTATCTGCTTGTAATAATAATAAATGTATACATTTATATATATATATTCCTGCCAATCTCTAAAACTGCTAGACTGATATTGACGGGACCGATATTAAGGAGTAAATTGGATTCCACGTGAAGTGGTGGTAGTTTACGTTAGATAGAGTTAAATTAATATATGTTTTAAAATTGTTTGTGATTTACAGATGAACTTGTAATTAATATAATTAAAAAAATAAGTAAAATGTATGTGATAAAATAATTGTTTTTTTATAAATACTGAAAAATGTTTTATAAGATGTATTCTTCTAGGCTTCTTAAGATTCTTGCTCCTGTTTTTTTTTAATGTCCTCAATGTACAGAAACAGTTTTCTATAGGTATAGCTACATTATAAGTAGATAATTGCAAATATTTACTTTGTCTTATTTAAGTATGGATTTTCGGAAAGTAACGCCTTCTTTCATTAATCACATTTATATCTATCGTTTTCGTTTAACGGATCTCTACAAACTCGGTAAAGTTTCCTAACCTTCAACTGATGGTAAACATTAGTTGTAAAAAAGTAGTGTCAGAACAAAAATGTTTTTCAGCCGAAACCGAAACCAAAACCGAAATGTTGGCCTTGCCCTCCATTTCTGCCGAAACCGAAACTTATCTACATATGTTACAAATTTCTATTGACACTGAAATCTAGAGTAGGTACTTTTACCAAAAGTTTTTCACAGTCATACTTATAGTTTCCTGTACTGTCAAATTAAATAAATCGGCAATCAAGGAAGTGCAGAGGTGATATATTTATTTAAATTAATATTGAGAATGTTAAATATATATTTTATGCTAACTAAAATACCTAGGTCGGTGCTAGTTAGCGACGAAATTTACTGAACGACGCACAACAATTTACGAACACTGGATTTTAGGTGAGGCTGAAAGTTTCGATGATTTGTTAGCCGAAACCAAAATTAAAGCCGCAACTAGAGTTTGTGACCGAAACTGGCAAAACCGAAACCGAAACTTAAACTTTCGGTTGGTCACTAATCAATAGATAAGGGATAGGTAGTTTTAATAAATACCTACATACTTTGACATATACTTAACAACAAAGAGCTTAATAAATTGTGTTACGTCGTCGATGTTTTAGTCACGTTACATGGAAATTTTAGGTACTGTTTTGCTACTTTCAGATCTGTGTACTTATTTTAGCTTATCAATTAAGAGGGGTTACACTTTTTAAGGTAATATTTATATATTTTATCTTACAGTTTATTATTCTCTTATAAGCCAGCAGCGTATTAGAACTTTATATAAAGTGCAGTAAATCACCACTGAGCAACATATGGGCGTAATCTCGTATAAAACTAAGTTTGTTGCATAAAACATAAGTTTGCTCTTAATAGATCGCGTGTTGACATTGCTTGGGTGACTTTAGAACGGCGCCAGTGTGGTATTCCACGAGTAATAATATACAGAACGTTTTCATTGTGAATTTATTCCGTTACGCTGGGCATGCTACGTGCTTCACATGCCTACTGAAAACCCTAGCGTATTTGATTTAAAAATCTCGTGACAGGGTTGGCATAAAGCCTAGCGTATTTGATCTAAAAACCTTCCTCTACAATTGATTTTTTTAACATATGATACGTATCGTACATGGACACTGGTATCAGTTCTGTTATGTAGTGTAAAAAATCATAATTAAAACTACCTTATTCTGGATATCAACAATAAGTATTTGTGATGAAAACATGAAGATAATTAAAAACGTGTACAGTAGTACTATTTAAAGATATCTATATACACAGAGTTGTTATTACACATAAATATTCATTTCGCTTAAATTTAGATTAGGTCAGTCAATTTGAAAGTGTAAAGTGTAAAAAGAGTAAGAAGCGTAAAGCCGAAATGCATAATTTAATAGTAGTACTAAAAGTGTAAAGCTTAAGTATCTAACTTCTTTTTTTTTAGTTACTTGCTGATCATCAAATATTTGTGCCAGTAGAGTTGCCACCAATATTTACATAAAACAACTTATAATATAGTCCTAATAGATACTAAAGATGTCACGTTGCTTATCTGAGACTAGGATCTTAAATTTACTGGATAACCTACTCTTTAGATCTGCATAAAACAACTAACATTGTTGCGACAACAAAATGATAACGTGATTGTTCAAATCGTAGGACATGAATACATTTTTTATTACATATTTATACATTTTTTTTACAATTTCATCGTGCGGAAACTTACCAACATAGGCATCTTTTGTCTTGTATTAATAGTGACATGTCCCGGTCTTGAAGGTAAGGTATCCGGTGAATAGGAGATCCGTGTGCTGGTTCGCTTTCTTAGCACTTGAAAAACTTAGGATAAAATATAACCTAAGGTCTTCCCTAGATCATTGCAAGTAAATTGTGAATTGATAAAACCTGACAATACTATGCATAAAACTATAAGTACCTTTGCAGATTCACATTAAAAAAAATAGGTATAGTATGAAGATGACTGTCTGCTATAGTCTGTAATATTGATCAGAGATGCACTCAGAAAAGTTTTGTATGTACTAGCTAAGACGTTCCCGTGAGATCTATATACATAAAAAGTCAGGGTACAATTTCGTTTCAAATTTCGTTTCGAAGAATATTTAAAAGTATAAACGTTGAAATGTTGAGTTTCTCCAAATTAGTGCTGTATTTCCTTATCGAAGTTCTGTTCATTAAAAGTCAGAACAAGAGGGGAACTTTGTTCATTAAGGTTTACCTTGTTTTAAACAAAACACAAATCTAAACTTCAGTAATGTTTTGCACCAACAGGGCCACCCACTCGTCTAGCAAACGTAAACACAAAGAGGTAAACATAAGTAACGTAACCAAAACATGACAATCACCGATCAGCTCTGGATCACGAAAGTGAACATGAGCTGCGAACCGACTTGCAGTTCAGCTCATCTATGGAAATGCTCGTGATCTATCGCTCAAACCGAATCACAGTCAGACAACGATTTCAGCTATTTTAGTCATTAATCACAAATAATAATCATAAGCTCAAAACATTTCAGTTGAACCATGAGTTTTTTACACGAGCTGAAGCCTTGATTCAAATATTATGTTCTTTGAATATTTAACCAGTTCAAACTGATTTATTAACTTCTACAAAAGCTTAGTTACTCTTGCATAAACTGTTTTAGGTATCGGGGTAAAAAATAACTTTCGTGACTCTCCAGCCCCTAACTGTTGTCACAAAACTATACAAGTCACCATTATTATAAAGGTCTGCTGTCTCAGGTACAAGCTATCTCTTAAAGAATTCTTGAAATATTAGAGCTGATTCATTCACGATTATATCTCTGTTGCATTGTCGATTCTGATGCATCTTAACATGGATCGTATTTGACATAATCGATAATAGTGGTAACTTTGTTGCGCACTCACTAAGCTAATTTTAAGTTATTGCTATCTTTTTTCCGTGAAAATAATAGGTAGAAAGAGACAAATCACTTCTAGTGCTGTCAGATTACTAGTAGATTAGATACGCTAAAATGATAAATGGTTTAACAACCTGGCTACAGGAGACCGACGCACCTGTATCATTTATGGTGTTTATAGGTCACCGTCGTTCTTCTCCATTAAAAACCCGTTTGCTTGTTCACAACATTATCTCTTAAAAATGGGTCTCAAATGCAATTATTAAAAATGGCTCAACAGTTAAAGTACATATACCTTTTATGTCAAATAAAAACAGCGTCACATATTTATTTATAACAAAAACTGTTTCAGTATGCAAAATATGAAAATAGTAGATACAAGTAGCTAAAGTTAGTTTCTAAACTTATTTACATAATCCATATTTTAGATGCGAGATAAACTAGTAGCTTTAGGAATATCTGAGCAATATGAAGGGCTATTTTTGCATACGATTATAACCAGTTTCTCGCTGAATGTTCATGAATTAATTAACAAGATACTGCTACACGATAATATAGCGTCACAACAATTATGTGATAAGTGGTAACGTTCTATTCTAATTATAATTAAAGTCAAATCTGAACGTTTCATTTTCCACTTCTTTATTATCTTATACTGATTTGATATCGAACAAGCTTACGGCTCTTCCAAAACTCAGAGATCGTGTAGAAGGTACTCTATCTAGCAGTAGGCCCTTAGAGGCTGGAGTGCCGCAGGGCTCGGAAGATAAGTTAGCACTTAGCCGTCTCTTATACTTAATAAATAAAAATATCTTATCTAAGAAATATCTCTATCTTAATAACAAAAACGTAATAATATATCTAATACTTTCCCGACCCACCTTAAAAAGCTTCAAGTAGTCCAGAATAGGTTAATACGTACTGCCCGGTGGCAGTGGTTCTCCGTGGTACGTTCGCAACGTAGATTTGCCCACAGTAGCGCAGCATTTTAAAGAGGTATCGGAACGTTACTTTGAAATAACGGCTGCCCACCCGAACCCGGTATTAGAACTCGCGTGTGACTACATACCGGCCATGCCTACCAAACTCAGGAGACCCCGTCACGTCCTATCTGATCCTCTGGATCCAATAACCCAAACCACACAAACCCAAACAACACAAACTCACAGGACACTACACTACACCGTCGCCGTAGGTCTCGGCGACGAAGATCTCTTTTGCGTCCGGCGCCAAACGAAGAGCGAGGAACCGCCATCATGTCCACCTAGTAACCCAAACTCAGCACCAAGTCGAGGTACGGTCTCCCGCGAGACAGCCCTTGTTGCTGACGTTGTAGGGAACAGTCCAATGCATCGAAATAATGATGTCTCAGTAACAGCACTCTGCTCGGCCCACAAAGGCCGGTGAAGTTGTAAAAACCGCGAGGTTAACAAGACATTCCAAAGAAACGGCTCACCTGATAGTTCGAGGCAAGTCTTAAATAAGTATACATAAGCAGAGCCATCTTAGATGTTATAAATGCGTCGTTGTTCTTATATCGGTATAAAAGTAGCATATCTATAAATAATGCACCTGCGTTTATGTTTTATAGAAATATTTTTGAGCGCACTAGAATAGAAGAAACTGATGTCAATCATTGATATCACCAGTAATAGTAGTATTTATATAATATACGTATCACACATTTGAGTATCGATGTTCCTGAAATTTTAGCGTATTCATATTCGCATATTGCATCAAATATTGTTCAAATACAGTTGACATTATGCTAATTATTAGTCTCAAATATTTGACCTTCACAGCCTTGCAAAATCTAATTAATTTATTATACATAGAATTTTGTTCCAACATCAATATCTTAACATTAAATTAAGTAAAGTTTAGGACAAACAACGACAAATATTATTTCTGACAAACGTTAATTGGAAACCGGCCGTAATGGTGTAAATGTGCCGCATAACAACCACATCAGCCGTATCACTTTGCAGGTCACCTGTAGAGTCTCAAAACGGTAATGGCTAGCTGCCAACAGGATTTTCAGAACTTAACTGCTCCTACGGCAGTTACAAACTAAATGAACACTGGTAACCTTAAGGTTACACGTGCCTGTCCTTAATTAATCCTTGTTTGGCCATCTTTCCCTCCGAAACTTTGCTGTTAATGTAAAATATTTTCAACAAAAACGGTAATTTAATCCTGTTAGGTGAGGTTTTCGCGTTTCAAAATTCTAAAGGCATGTCATTAAAAACACGTCATCCAGTATTATCTTATATATAAAATTCCCGTGTCTCAATGTTAGTTACCGTACTCCTCCGAAACGGCTTGACCGATTCTCATGAAATTTCGTGAGCATATTGAGTAATATATTTTTTTATTAGAAACTCGGAAAATCCAAATTTTCTTTTTGTTACTCAACCCGGGATTCGAACCCGGGACCTCATGCAGTCAAGTCCAACGCCTAAACCGCTAGACCACAGAGGCGACTAGTAATAAATATAAATAGTGCTACCAAGTTAACTGTTTAGGACAAAAAGCGTTATTGCGTGAAAAGACATCCACTATCCGTTTCTAAAGTTTGAGCATCGTTAATTAAATTCCCACAATTACATGTTTCAATAAGCCTCTGTGGTCAAGCGGTCCAAGTGTCGGACTTGACTTCATGAGGTCCCGGGTTCGAATACCGGATCGGGAAATAAAAATAAAATGTCGTATTTCCAATTTATTAATTAAAAAAATTGTTGCTTAGGATTGGATATGTGCCCGGTTGGCGATAGGCTTGCCACTTATCACATTGTGGGAGTTAGTGTCTTCGGCTATGGATGCCCTGGTTGTGCCTCTACCTATCTCTTCAAGGATATTGGTGTAAAGATACTTACTTACTTTTTATATTCTGTCCAGGATTTCTTAGGCAACTTATTTTTTACATGATTTCGAATCAAATTTTACTTATTATAAAACAAGTTTTTGTTTTATAATATAATAATATTTATAATATTATAATATAATATAATAAAAAAACTATTATCAGCTTGGTGTAGGTCGATGTAAATTCGGTTCTTCTACTGTTGTTGGGAATAGCCAAGACAAATAATATGTCACAAAATGTTTATTTTTGAAATCAAGCGGATTTTGTCAAAGAAGCTAATTATTTTTTATATGCTGGCGTAACCGCTGTGAATGTCTAATCATTGATGAACTGAACCCACACCGTTTTCTACTAATATTTCTACTACCGCTACTACTACTACTGCTGCTGCTACTGCTACTACTAATAACACTACTACTACTGTTACAGCAAGTATCTACGATGATTTCAATAACGTAAATACTTGCTGTATTTACCACATTTAAATCACGATAATACGCTCAGTTTGTTCAATAAGCGTATTATCGCTCTTATACTTTTTGTTCTCAGCTATTACGCTTCAAGCTATTTAAACGGAATTAGACTCACTTTATCCTATTTCGCAATTTGTAGGAGAGATTTTCCTCTGGAGATGAAAACACTTTTTATATTGCTGAGATTGGAAACTTTCTCGATGTTTCTGCGTTATATAAAACGAATTGATTTGCAATAAACAAGGCTGCTGAATTAAAAAAGACTACTTAATACGAGTATCATTCATAGCGTTGATCCCGGTTGTTCCTCAACTATGTTCGGGGTACGAATATGGCTGACGAACAACTGGGATCAGATCCTTCTATTGCTTCTCAACTCGACATAGTCTTCGATTATTCTTCATCCGTATTGGCTTAGGTCCGCTGAGTAGACTAGACCATCTATTTCTCTACCAGGCAGTCAGAAACAGGTTAAATAAATCAGATTATAGAGAATAAATAGATTAAAAAGCCACAAAAATGGTAGAGTGCGTCGCAGGATCCACTATCCTACCTATTCCTACTGCAATAATGACTATCATATTCTGATCGTGCTGTATTTAGACGGGTAAAACTACACCAAATCGCACCGAAGATGAACACCAAGTTATAATAGTGAGTTCATATACGTGAAGTACCATAAAATATTTCGGCCGTACCTATTCTAGCAGAGTTTACGACAACGGCATTGAAATCCATTTATTGTCATTTTTATTAGCTGCCGTAAATCGTAATAGGGCCAAAGTTTTTCATCCTTATTAATGTACAGGTTCAATAAGATCAATGCGGGTTTCAGGGTATTGATCTACAAACCCATCACTTATTTTATGTGATTAATAATAAATCAAGATCTACAATGACGACTGTGGTTTGTGATATGTAAAGTGATTAAAAGATAAACTACAAAAGACAAATGGAATATATTCAAGGAAAGAATAAAATTTTTCGCAGTTACCAAATCATGGTAGTGTATGGTAGATAGGGTAAAACTCGATCGTTATAATTTTTGATTAAATTAATAAGTGCAAGCCTAGTAGTAAATATATTTTAACGAATTTATTTGTAAAAATATATTAATAACAAAAATAAAAACTACAATTTGTTTATAATTAAGTTAGATATTTGCACACCACAATGTGGTAGAATATGTTGGTAAGAATAAGTATTCTGTAACAACTTTTAAACACACATATTCCGCAAATAAATTTCATTTCATTTCATTTCATTTATATCTTCGCCTATCCCCGAAAAGGTAGGGTAACGCCACGTATCTTGGGACACACACGACAAGCCGAAGACACTACGTACTACAACGTGTTAGGTGGCAAACCTATCGCCAATAGCCACATATTCAATCTAATATCAAACAAGTTCTAAGTTGCCCGGCCCGGCACGACATCGGACCACTTAACCGCAGAGGCGACTAATACTCAAATAAATATTTTTTCCCGTGTTAGTCCGAGCTCTTTTACAGAATAGACCATCTGTCTTCCTGCCAGGCAGCTCGTAAAAGGCGAGCATAGACTTACCGTCACTAGTACCGTGAATTCTGACTAGGTGGTAGAGTTTCGCAATGACTCGCCAGGATTGGTACCACCGCCTTATCTACTCCTGTCGCCATAACGTCAATGCTTGCTGGTGACGTGCGACGGTTCTGACGATAAGGTAGCCGGTAAACTTAATTTTGCTATAGGCCTAACATCCCGGCCTCAGGTTGGCAACGCACCATTACTACTTTTGGTGTCTCTAGGCGGCGTGAATTTCTTACCATCAGGAAATCCGTCTGCTTGGTTGTCTTCGAATATCATAAAAAAAAATGTAATTGATAAACAGGGTTACGTTTAAAGAACCGGTCAAATAAGGAAGTTGAAGCTAAAATGATAGTGCATTTTAATTATTTTTGACTTTTATAAACATTCATTTAAAATAGTCCGTTAAAATACCTGCTTCACTTATTACCTACGTTTAGTCGTACCTAGTATTAGTCATGACTTCACCAACCAGCGCCTGCGATTACAGTCGGCGGAAATCAAGCGACTGCTTTATGTATGTGCTGCTTATGCATCTTTTATTTTACGTTCAATAAAAATTATAACTTGTGTTTTTTCTTTTCGTGTTTCACAATTTAACTGGTTTAAACTTTACTTTAAATGTATCCCCGTATGTTACTTTTTATAACAACTAACATAAATAACATTATCTTATATAGCACATCTTAACACGAACATAGTATGAGAGCTTAGTAATTATATGCAGCTCAAAACATCTGACGCTCTAATTCTTATCGCAAGCGTTTAAACAAAGTTCAGAAGTTTTGTTGGAGTTGTTGCAATTGATTCCTATTATAGTTAGACGAAAAGAAGAAATTTGAATGAAGAAATAATTTTTGTATTCTCTATTGTGTTATCTTTTTTGTTTATAGCTACCATCGCCGACAATTGGTAAAATTGTGTTATAATATGTGGAAGTAGACAAATGACTCAATAATCATTTACCTACGTGTTTTTTGTCTATTAAGATTTAGGTAATTATACAAATATCTTGATTCATTAATAGCTATGTAATAATAATGTTTAGTACATAACTTTGTAAACGAAAACATTTGAATAGTATTCACAAAGAGTTTCTGGGCACGTAATGAACAATTACCACGCCTTACTACATATAGTACATAAATGATTAGCAGCGGGCTTAAATTACATTTAAATAAATTAAATGTTGTAAACTTTTAAAATTTATAAAATATAATTAGTGGTGTGAACAAATTTAATTTAATTTCAAGATTTTTTTATTTATAAAAGTAGAACCCTAGCACGTACCAATGCAATAGAATTAATTTAAAAGACTATAAAGATTCAATTTAAACAAGAAATTCGTAAACCAATAAACATTAAAGGAAAACGTATTTTGTAAGCAATGATTGATATATTTCGGAAGACAATAGACCCTTCAGTTCATTTTATTGACTGAGAAACAGCAGCAAATCGTACTTGGAAATTGTTTCAGATAACTTTTTTATACTTCTTTCGTATAATGGTCGTTAATGAAACATATTCCACCGCTGTTTGTACCTACTATAAAATGTTACAAATATCTCACGAGATTCCAGTAACGAGTATTTTTGCTTATGGGAGGAAGACTTTTGTTTAAATCATAATCATCACCAATAAGACCACTGAACTAATATTAAGCATAGAAAGTTACACAACAAAGTACAGAGATAGACACAGAAAACACTTCAAAAAGGAAATATGAAGAAATCCCGACGATGCATCTGCTAGTTCCCATTGCTCTCTTAGTATTTGATCTGATTTAACTATATGTCATATGAACATTATTTGATATAAGTTGATACTTATTTAAAATATTTGTTTACAGCTGATTACGTCACTGACATTACAAATCGTTTATTTAATGCGACAGTGTAGCCAAATACAATACAATATCATATACACATAAAAGCGAAAAGATGGGCACTTATTGACTCATGAACAAAGATAGGAGTAGGTAGAGCTATTTAGGTTCATTGACCGCAATCATTGATGTTAAAATGGATATTCCACGGGATTCTGACTGATACTCCGGGATTTCAATGAATTTAATTTTTTTTATCAATAAATATAAAAAAATGACTTATTTAAGCCAGCCAAGCGACGTTATAAATTTTAAATCAGCAACACATTGCCAAACTTTTTTTATCAAATGTGAAAAAAATATTTTAAAAGCCCCCCGTAGAATAAAACTATTAAAAGATATGTATCCAAACTTACTCCTTCTCCCCAACCAGTGAACAGGGGGAACTTGGCTTGAAGCTGCATCGTGTTATGCAAAACATTATAAAGAAATAATGAATGTTGTTTCTCGATTAAACAGCTCTGAACCTATGGCAATACGTAATGCAAAAAATACCCTTGAAAAAAAGAATCTACGAAATCTATTGATATTTGTAGAAAATCATTAGGTATACGATTATTTCATTTTTATCAAATGAGTTGCAGAAACCAAATTTGGATTTTCATCCAGTCACTCTAAGTTAATATAATGATGGAATAAAAAACTAAGTCGAAAAAGTTTTGGATATGAATCCTGAAATTGATATCCTCAAAGATTATGAAGAAAAATAAAGTAAATGACGAAATGTTGTCATATAAATTCACCCCAATAGAATCCACACCTGTTGAAGGCCCCTTTTTTACACATAAATGGGAGTTACATGTAAAATGACAAAAATGTGTGTAGTTTAATGAATCAAGTTTCTGTCTATTTATTATACTACCCTTAAAGCCGTCCTTCATATACTTACTTACCCGTCAGAGGAGAAGCGCTTTCTATCATTACTCCCTGTGGCGTTGATAGGTTTTTATAATTTTTCTACCTAAAAACCTAACTTCTACCTAAAAAACCTACCTAAAAAGCAAACCCGGTATTCGTGAAATATCCATATTATTCCAACATATGGCAAATACACAAAACAGCTCTACCTACTCCGATCTATGCACATAAATCACGACGTATCAAAAACTATCTACTTAATTAATGAGTATGTCCGTTGGTATAGAAATATGCTATAGATAGTATATACCTGCTATGTACCGATTTTTAAAAAATCCTCTCCTTGGTCAAATCATCACCACTATATACTATATAAAGTGAAATTACCTCAACTTCGAAAGAAGTCGATTTTGACGAAACTATGGCTCTCGGAGAAACCATAGAGAGAAGAACATAGACTAAATGATATATCTATTTACTTTTTTTATAATATTGGAAAGAAAACAAGCAGAGGAATTGCCTGATTGTAATAAATTCAAGGCGCCTAAAGATTCCAAAGGCGGTAATAGTACGTTGTCAACCTGAGGCCGGAATGTTAGGCCTGCAGCCTAAGGCAAAAGTAAGTTTGCCGGCTAACTTATCCTTCGAACCGGAACACGTAAACGGCAAGCACTGACGTTACGGCGGCAGGAATAGGGAAAGCGGTGGTACAAATCCGGACGGGTCCCTGCAAAACTCTAGCACCTAGTCAGATATCACGGTGCTAGTGACGATAAGCCTATGCTCACCCTTTACGAGCCGCCTTGCAAGAAGGCAGATGGTCTATTTTGTAAAGGAGCCCGGACCACCTCGGAGAAAAAGGAGCCCGGACCAACACAGAAATATCGGGTTTCATGTTTTGCTATAATTGAAGATAGGAAATGTGACTATTTTTTAATTTTTCCAAAGGAGTTGAATTTTATTCTATTGTTATTATTATTTACATATATTGTTAATTGATTCAAAGATATTTTTATTCTTTGTTAGAATAGGCAAGTACCCACTGTTGGCCGGACTTCACTCGCGTATCAGGCGGCAGGCATCCATTAATTAGACATTGGCGTAGAATAACCAACAGATTGCACAAAGATAACATAGAGAGGTAACATTGAGAAAACAAAAGGTAGCTTAAGATTATATATATAGAATATCAAAAATTTAAAAAAAAAGTATTTAGTGTATACTGTACATTAAATGTTAATATCGCACTTATTTCTGTTAACATAATAATTATTTTAACTTTTAATTGTTGATTAATAGAGAAAAATAGGATACCAGGTAAAAATCACAAGAGTGTATAACTTATTATATATTTTATTGTGTATCTTTTTCGTTTAGAAATAAATAAATTTAAAAAGTAACTCCGCAGACCCTTTACTACTTCCACACTAAAAACTTTTTGCCATAATACTTTATAATTAATTTAATTTATTAATTTTATTTTATAATTTTGCGTTATAATAATTTTCCATTGATACGTTAAAGAAGGTAAATACAGACAAAAACTTTCGTATTTACATGATATATATTAATAGAAATTGCATGCCCACTTAATTAATGAAAAAGTATCTAAATGTCTTAATGTTTGTTGTTTATGTGCAATGAATTATCTTACTATCAGACAGTCTATCTGTTTGTTTGCCTTTAAATTTAAAAAAAATACGATTTTCGAACAACCTTCTATTCAATCTACTTATGAGCCAAACTAAAATTTGTTTCATCCATTCCATAATTGTTTCTTAAGATTGGAATTGCGTAATATAATAAAGTAATAAAGAAACTGGAAAGGAAAGCTCAGTTAATTAAATCAGTTAGTTTCGGCAATCAAACGCTTCGGTAAGACTCAATTTACGAGGTATATTGAAGCTAATAAATAAAAGCAAAAATTGTGTGCGTCCATTGTTACTTTCAAATTACTTTTCAACTCGACCTAGTCTTCTATTGATCTTGACCAGCGTTGGTTTAGGTCCGCTGAGTAACCCCCAAAAGGGTCCAAGCCTTGTCGTGGCGGGGGACTGAGTAACCGGGCTCGAGCCCAGGCCCCGGCAAAAAACCGCTCCTCAGTAGCCCTCTCTGTCAAAGAGGGACAAGAGGTGCGGACACAGGGTCGTGGGCATTTAGGCCCGAGTGGGTTGCGGCTTCCAGGCCTGCGGAGGGGGGGGAGTAGGCTTTCCATCTAGCCCGCCCAGTCACTATGAGGTTACGGCAGATACGGGGGTGCCTGTCGCCACTGGGACCTCTGAGGTAGTGCACACTGTGCCTCTGTGTCCAACTTCTGACAATATGAGGCCTATATGTTAAGAACTGCCAGAAGGGGATCGAGAGATCCAGCGCCGCCGGGCAGCGGAAGTTTGCGAAAGCGTCCCCACAGCTCCGGTACCTGGCGTAGGGGAGGACACCATGTGGTTTCACGTGTGGAGGACGCAGTACAGTCAGTAGTAGTCTGACATAACCGGGTTATGTCAGCAAACAAGCAGACGGCTTTTCTGTTGGTAAGGAATTCAGGAGGCCTAGAGACACCAAATGTGGTAGTAGTGCACTGCCAACAGGAGGCAGATATGTTAGGTCTCGGACAAAAGTCACTTTATCGGCTACCTTATCCTCCGGAATGGAACATGTCAACGGCTAACACTAACGTTATGGTGGCAGGAATAGGTAAGACAGTGGTATCAATCCGGGTGAGTCACTGTGAAATTTACCACCTAGTCAGTTACGGTGTTAGTGGCGCTAAGCCTATGCTCGCCTTTTACGATTTGCCTGGCACAAAGGCATACGGTATATTCTGTAAAGGAGCCCAGACCAACAAGGAGACTCTATCATATTCCGGCCGTTTCTTCGCGCAGTCGGGTAAAAGTACGTCAACCTGTACTGTAGACGAATACCAAAATCACAACAAACGTTATAGTAATCAGTTCTTTTACGTGAAGTACCATAAAATATTTCGACCGTACCTATTCTAGCAGAGTTTACGATAAAGACATTGAAATCCAATTTATTGTCATTTTTATTATCTGTCGTAAACCGTAATAGAGCCAAAGCTTTTTAACCTTATTAATGTACAGGTTCAATAAGATCAATACGTATTAGGTTTTGCTCTACAAACCCATTACTTAATTCACGAACTTTAAAGGCGAAACAGTATGTTTTATATTTATTGTTCTCTAATATAATTAAACTAGCGGTCCCGTTCGATCACTTCATCTATTAAAAAACCAAATCAAAAGTTTTAAAGATTTAAGCATACAAACGGACAGAGGAAGCGACTCGGTTTCATATTCCACTAGCTGTTGCCCGCGGCGTTGCCCGCGTGGTTAATGTAGGCGTTTTTGCGTGAAGAAGTAACAAACAAATAAACATACCAACATTCGCATTTACAATATTAGTAGGAAGTAGTGAAGATCTACACATTTTAAAGAATGACAAAATTTCGCCCCAGGCAGGATTTGAACCTCACGTCTCGAGCCGACAGATGCTCTAACAATA
The DNA here is from genome assembly GCA_002245475.1 of Calephelis virginiensis. Classification (NCBI taxonomy): domain Eukaryota; kingdom Metazoa; phylum Arthropoda; class Insecta; order Lepidoptera; family Riodinidae; genus Calephelis; species Calephelis virginiensis. The sequence continues at coordinate 87,529 of NJDC01003499.1, forward strand.
TAAGCCAAGTACTGAGGATTAAAATCTTGTATTGAAGTTTTTAATTCCCTTCTTTACCATTTACGCGAGTAGTGATGTCTTATAGATACACAGTACTGAGTACCTACTAAATGAGTTCATCGTTACAGATGAAATTTACATTTATAATGAGCATAACTTTTGTTTATCTCAAGGTATTTTGGTTTTAGCACTTACCCTATGCTGGGTTAAAACATTTCTACAAACTTTAAAATAAAGAAAATATTGACAGTATTTTAACCTGAGCCCCGAGTGTAATGGCAACGTCAAAAATCATCTAACGTAACTTTCGCG
>NJDC01003501.1:0-53964 GCA_002245475.1 Calephelis virginiensis
TACGAACTGCCAGGCTTGTGTTCGATTCCTGACGGCGGCAAGCATTTTTGCGATGAACATCAAAAATTTCTGTTTTATCTATTCAATTATGTATAAAATTTATCTATTCAGTGTTTATTAGTAGGTATCGTTGACATACACCCGTAGCACAAGCATATTTTAATTTACTTACTTTGGGGTCAAATAAATTTGTGTCTTTTATCCAAAAATATATATTTAGTACCATTACAATTACATTTTGTGTCCGACCTCGAACTTCTACGTTCCCAACTTAGCGACAGGTCTTAAATACGGATTTATGTGACTGAAATACAGTCTTTATGACTGTATTTCAGTAAGGTAAGGGAAAGAAAAACAAATCATTGCTATCGTTTATTGATTTAAAATACAAAACTTAGTGACATAAAGCTCTATCCTTTTATTGTTACAGTGCCCGCGAACTGACAATCCGATAGGAAATAAACATATAGCTCCTCGCTCATCCAGTCTCACTCAACCCACAATCCATGTCACAGTACAAATAAATAGTATAGTATATTACATACTCAAGCACAAACAGCTAGGGCCATCCTTGAGTAATGGATTCAGTTAGAAATATTCAAATAGGTTGGTTTCGTATTATCACACAATATATGATAAGAAAATAAAAATGTCAACGTATGGACTAAATCCGTGGTAGTTCAATTTGTTGAGTACTGTCAATGTATGTGGTACATAAAAGGTTTAGTCCTACGGTGACATTTTTTTTCTTAATCTGTGGAATATTGTTTAATAGCTAGGTAAATTATATTGGCAGGTTCCCAGTAGACATTGTTCAGACCGTGCTTTTAGAAATATTCATAAATAGGGTTGCACCCGTTATTTTTATAGCCTTCTTCCCTATTGTTACAATAAATATCTTGTACATTGACTTTCTTAATAATCTTAAAAATCTTTAATTACACATCTTCTATGGAAGTTCTAGTTTTTTGAAGTGATTCAACGTGCAGTACCTATTTTATGTTTTATATTTTTGATCGACAAGAAACCATTATTTGGTTAACGAAGTTGAATAAATTTATAAATTTACCTTTAGGTAATATGCTTTAGTTTTTAATGCACAAATATTTTTTTACTGGTCTAAGTAAAACAATATTATTAATGATCATTTAATAAGCTATTTATGAACAATCCCTTATAATAGAGTTGTAGCTAGTACATCCAGTGTTTCATAATTAATTGGTAAAAAAATTATCAACATTGTTTTTTTTTCATTCTTTAGCTGTTTAAGCATTTAAAGAACCAATTGCCGTTTTTCCTTCTTATCGCTATGTTTTTAAAAATGTAGGAAAGATGTATACTTAATAAAATAGGTTAAAAGTGAACAGGTAATATGAAAAGGAAATGTCTAGGTTTAATACAATTAAAATTTAAAGTTTAGGATAGTTTCATAATGACGAAGACTAAAGTTTGTTTAGAAGAACTATTGTTACATATTTTGATCTACAAAAGCTCGAAGAACTGAATGTAAAAAGGCCAGTTTTTGAATTACGACAACGATTTATCTATGTCTATCCACTGGTTAAAACAAACAATCTGGGCAGTCATAAGAATACAGATTATTAAAAAAAATTAAACATTAATCAACTTTGGGGAAAAGCCATGTTCAAATGCATAACTAACATATTGATAGAATGGATTTAACTTATACTGGTTCAACACCATTAACCAATAAAACTCTCTTCATTTTTTTAATTTGCTTGTTTTCTTTTCTCTTGTATTTCCAATATAATATATTCCTACTTTTATTTTAAAAAAAATGGTTGTGGACAGGGTTCGAAGACTTTCAAAATCATTAACACTAGCAGCGTTGGATCGGTGGAAAAGTGTTAGTATAGCGTTGAAATGTTAATAAGGAAGACCACAGGTTCCCTTCTTTTTATTTAAATAGACGGCATTTTTTTTAATTAACATTTTGTAGAACCATCTTAGACTTAACATGTAAGTTAATGATTTTACAACACAACATACACATTGATAAGCCGGTCTGAACTTGACAATTCTGTATTTGTATTATCATTAACAATTTCAATATATAACAAATTATAGTGTACATAAACAGAAAAGAGTTAGAAGGTACAGATTTCGGGATTTTCTATAAATAACGTCACACATATTGGTATTGATTATTTTACAAGTTGTTGTTTAACTATACGCCGTTGCAATTTTTTTTTTGCTGAACAAAATTTACAGGAATACGACATTCGTAAATTCGTCGCTGTACCTGCGAATGTTTCTCAAAATTTTATTCTATTTTCTATTGGTTGTTACATACACGCCAATTACGGAATTCGCAGCATCGACACATTTAAATTGAAGCTATATCCTCGTTAGATTTTGATCTGCACCAAGATGCACTTTTCTGCAGAAAGTATATATTATATACTTATTTATATTAGTGATTCAGAACATAACAACATATACCATACATACATAACATACATATATGATACATCAACTAATTGGTAGTTTTTTTTTAATCTATAAAAGAAGTAAACTAAGGTCTAAGGGGTCAGAGGTCCCACAATGTGTTGCAGACCTACAAATAATGAGTTCTATCTTTTCTTAAAGGCCTCCAAGCATATCCAAGACATATTTAGAATACTGTCGTAGTTGACTGGCTCTAATCTGTCATGTTATGTTCAAGAAATCGATCACTGGGTTGTACACCTAAGAACACATGTATTAGATTTAACTATAATAGGTATTTCATAGTAGTAGTAATGTATATCATTAACATTACAAATGTGAAAGTTGTTTGTTCGAGATTCACACCTGAAAGTCTTGAGAAGAAATAAGATCAATTAACAAGAACTTGTTTTTTAATTCGACGGCTAAAATTTCTTCAGCTATTATATTTCTTCAGTCTTCTTTTAAATTTATATATTAAAAATCCAAACTAGGATTTGAAACACATGGAATACTGAAGAAAACTCACGAATTTCATCAAAATATATTTAAATTCAAAAACATGAATATATCAAAGTTAAAGACGATACGCCACTGTCAGTATATCTGTGATTTAAAACTATGTTATCGTCTACTATGCAAATGATAGCTTAGTATTTTGGATTCTGATAAATGTAATGAAACGAAATTATTTAAATTAACTATATAAAATAAAACCAGTAAAATACTCATTGCAGTTATACTGAACCTTAAAGCCCAAAAAACGCTTAAGTTTCTAAAAAAACCCTTTAATGATTTACTTAACTTATTTTTTTATTATAATTTCGAGTAATAAGGATAAGTACAGACATGACGTCGAAAATCTTTCTTCATAATTTGTCAAAATCGATAGATATTGAAGTGTAAGTAATTGAATTACTAACTAAATACAAAGATTTAAAATACGTTTTAAGGGATACAATTAATGTGTGACATAACTTACAGATATCACTTAATTACAAATTAATTGAAAACAATCTTTTGGAAACCCGCCAGAAATAACAGATAACAACTCAATATGACTTCCCATACCTATTTCTTATATTCTAACAATCCTCTAACCTCATGAAGCAAAAAAGTATTATTACAGTTAAATATTATACAGATATTAGAAAATTTTATATTTCAAACCAGCAAGATTAGAAATAGATTCAAATCTACAATGAAATAAAAGTAGTAGCGCTTATTGTCTATGAAACTAAAATACTTTCATGCTTCATGTACGAAAATAACTTGCACCATACAAATGTGGTTTAAAATATTTTTTTCGGAGAGGGAATTACATATAAAAAATCACGGCAACATTCCGCAGTACAAAAAAATCTGCTTTCAGTTGCTATATCTTTAGTATCTTTATCCTCAACGTAATATCAGTCAATGATCGCGAATTATAAATGAAAAAAATATAATTTACTAAATCGCTTCAGTTCAGGATAAAGTCACTAAGTAAGGCCCGCCACACACCCACTGTTATCGTGCGACAATATGTCGCGACAGACGTGTCGCTTATTTGATTCCTATATCTATTAACACTCGATTACAGTGCAATTTAAATCTATTTTAAATGTGGCGAATTAGTATATTTAAATAAACAACGGCTATTTCATTATATTAAAATAAATAACTTCTTTCTGTTATTAAAATGCAAAATGAATACTAGCTGTCTGAAATGATACAAAAACGTATTTTATCTGTTGCAAAACCATCGCCACACTTATCAACTATATTTAGTCCTTGTCCCTGTCAATGCCTAAGTACTAATAAAAATAGTGTACACAATGTTATATAAATAATATGTACAACGAATTTGTACTACAAGGTACATTGTCGACAAATGTCGGTAGGGTGACGTTTGAGGTAAGTGTGTCGCGGGCCTTATCCACAATTATTCCGGCACAATAAGGCAGTGATACAGTGTACGCTATACAAAATATCTCCATTACAAAGTTACGACCAGTCTGTTGCAATGAGGTTAGTCTATTGTAGATTCAAATCCAAAAAGGTTGAACAAGTTAATTCAATTTAACTCCTATTCGAAATACCCGAAAAATTTATATATGTTTCAACATTCCCATAACCTACAAGTACATTTGTGTTTTCATTATTACCTATACACTATGCTCAGTTTTACATATCGTCAGAATATTCCAATGGGTCAAAAATAACCTATTATTATTAACAATACATATGAATCGTGGTACAGAATCTCAAATATCACGCATTCGAGATATGAAATAAACCATATACAATATACAACAACTCTGAAATGCGAGGGCAAAGTTTCTAAAGATTTCGTACATCGTGTGTACCGAACCGAATCAACCAGTCAAAAAATATCTTTATGTATATCATTATTGATTGCGTAAACAAATTTCAGTTTGGCCCTTTAGTTTTCAGTCATCAGTTGCCGACACTTCAAATTATAAAGCTTGCGATAATTAACTGAATGTAAGCTTATCTAGCATAGATGTAACTAAACTATCGATTAACCGGTTAACTTGCAGTCTGTATTCATTATTAGTCTGTCTCCTAAAAATTATGTACATTATTTATTTTCTACCATATTGCGTTCTTGATATGCATTGCGTAACAATAAAAAAACCTAGCTTTCATGCCCTTGATGCGTCCGGATTTGGTGAGGGGTCTACCGCGACCCGCGGAACTCTAAGTACGGTCGACTGAAGCTTTGGGAACAAATAATACATGTTATAATGTAACAAGTCGTCACCATAACATATTTTACAGTCAGACTTATCGCATTAAATAAAAATATAGAATTATAAATATGGATTCAGTCCAAGAGTGTTGCCACATATTGTACTAAAGTACTATCCCAACGTCGAGGTGTCCAGTTCGTCTAATGTCGACGTTGTCTCTATATCATAGAGTGATTCAACTTATTCTACACCGAATCTCGCGCACAACGCTTCCATACAAAATACTACAGCGCAACGAACGTCTTTGACGTCGGAGCAACAATTGTTCTAGACCCTGCGCATCGCCGTCACATCAATCGAGTTTTCGTTTCGACGGCGGCGCACACAACCATAACTCTCAGTTTGAGCACTTGTCGTTTCGAACGTTCGCGTGTACGCGCGGTCCCCGAGGTTTCGGTTCGTCGCAATTATTCTAAACGCTCAGCTAGAGTACAAAATCACTTATTTTAATTTTAGCTATACATCGCAATGTCATTATGAAAGCACCGTACACGTGGAGGCGTCCGTACGACGGCGTCGCGTCACTCCCGCAATAATCACTCGTACCTAACCGCACGGCACTCTAGTGTCACGATTTCACAGGTACCTCGTAGAAAACAAGTGTTCATCGTCACAAGATATCGTGCGCACCGGCCGGCGGCCGTGGAGCTGGGCTAGGTCCGCTTGTTCCGTCTCCGCTTGCGCGCCCGCCTGGTGCGGCCGCGCGCGGGCGGGGCGGGGGCGGGAGCGGGAGCGGGCGCGGGGGCGGGCGCGGGCGACGGCGCGGCGGCGCGGGCGGGTCGGCGCCGCAGCGTCCGCTAGTGGATGGCGACGGGGCTGTGTTGTGGCTGGCACACTGGATGCAGCAGCTCGTCGTCGCGTCGTACGCCCTCCACCTCCATTCGCTCCGCACCGCCCCATAGTCGCGCGCCTCCCACTACAAATTAAACTACAACTAAAACAACACTATTATTGCCAAATGTAAGCCGAAAAAAAATCAAATCGCAGACGTAGCTACCACGTAAAGATTGTGTCGACATAGAGGAGGACGGTTAAACAGAAAACAAATTTCCAATATTGCGCATGTCTAATTAGGACGTGCGTAACTCTGGTACACCACACATCTAAAACAGCAATAGCTACACCTATATTATGCCTAAATTGTGACATTCTTTATAGAGTGTATTCACACTGTACTTCAATACCAAACATCCAAATATGTAATATCTGTTCGCTTTCCTTGTTTTGAAATGTAATTTATTTAACAAGTAAAAACAGACTGCAATCAAAGTATTTAATTATCACACAAAACTCATTACATTGCAATACTAACTTTGATTTTTTTAAAGAATTTTAAAACTTTTAAACATAAACTTATGACAAAAAAACATAATAAATAAAATAAACAACATTCTGAACAAAGATATTATTTTACTCATAAAACGAAATGTATTTTATGATTGCACTTTCAATAATAACGAAAATTGAAAGTCAAAAACAAATAAACTGTCCTTATTATATTCGTTCTATTTCTAAATTTAGCCTAACGAATCCTCATATCGGTTTTTATTTATTAGACTTAAGACTTATTTTATCTCATGTGAATGCACTCTAAATAACATCTTTAATTTGCTATAAAATCGTATCCTTTCGGCATATAAATTATAATAAAAACAAATCTAAGGAATTAATCTCTAAGAAATAATCTAAAGGGGTATCTAGAGACTACACTATTTAGTCACGTATAAACTACCTATTTTCACTGTACGAGGTAAAATATGACTATTTGAATACTTAATATTGATCCTATTATCAGTGTATAAGTAATGTTGTGAAAAAATATATATACGTTATTTTTTCCTAATTAACAATTTTATGGCTTCAGTATATGTTTACCCAATACATATACTGCATAATACCCATGTAGACCAAGGTGTTAGCAAAACGTCTAGTGGTTTACTTGCCGATATGTTATTCCAACATGTGGGCCTAGCACCTTGATCTAATGTCAACAACATTAACCACAGAACAAGAAAGACTACGAAAGTCTACTTTGATAAGCAATTTGTCTTTTATGTTTCAACTTGTTTTATTTGCTCATAGCTCTTCATTAAGTAGAAAAAAAACACAAATATATTAATTCACATACACATTATAATATAAAGTAGTACCACTCAACAACGTGTGTTCTATATCTACAAACAAATGTGTCGGATGACAAGTACTGAAGAAAAAACAATATGTCATTAAAACGTAGGTTTGTAGATATGGAATCCATGTTGGGGAATCATGCAGGTGAATGAAGGCATGCCGCAAAATGTGTCTGGATGAATAATAATGTAACCACAACAATGTTTAAACATTAAGTTTTTTAAATGAAAAATATACTTATAAAAATGGTAGCGACACCAATATCTCTTGTATTTAAACCTTAAAATGTTAGAATAAGTTTATGTTACAGGCTATTTTAATACACATCAATTTATTTATTTTTAACCGACTTCGAAAAAAGGAGGAGATTATTCACTAAACTTCAATATAACTCCGTCATTTCTGAATTGATTTAAACAATATTTTATCATTCAACATGTCTGGATCTAATGATTAAATCCCAGAGAAATCGAAGTAAATACTTAATATTTGTTTACGTAGAAGACTTACTTATTGAAATTGAAGTCGGATTTTTGTCGGATTTTAACGTGATTACATTATCTTAAATATATTTAAGTTACTCATTTTTTTATTTATCAATAGCATTCGATCATGATTATTTAGATGTCTAACATTTTATATGTTGCTGAGTAAGTTTAAACATTGTTGTAGTCTGACATCACGTGTTACAAGGGTCCACATGTGGGGATGGGTGGGAACTAGCATTCCGACAGTAAGACGGGCAGACCTGGCATATAATGGTTAGGCACTAGCGAAGGCGGCGTTAGTGTCGCGAGGTTGTGCCGCCGGACCGCTCTAGTCATCGCAAGTCCGACGGGCCATCTGCTTGGGGAACATCATCGTAAGCGAGTGCTCGACAATCATGAAAATTATCTGAATGCCCAACCTACACAATCTACCATATTACCATTATGTTTGTCCTCTTTGTGCCTTACGAGTCTCTGATATCACACATACACTATACTGACTTTTTTTTTCATTTTTTAAATATTGACAATAACTGTCTCTACTAGTGAGGAGTGGCAAATATATTTTTTCATACTTTACTATTCTACAAAAAAAAAATATTATATCGTTTATTTAATTGAGTAGTCCGTCAATTACCAATTCAAAGTCAAGATGATATTACATCTCTTTAATACTTGAGTTCAAAACAAGTATTTGTATTTTTTTTATACAAAAAAGGAATGATTGTATGTAGAGCGAACTAAATTTTTATTATTTACTATACTGTACGCCTAATGACAAAGGTCTACTTGACAGCAATAAATCATTATACACAATATGTCCAAAGGACACCTTCACAATTTGATTTGAATTTTGTAGGTACGCTATATTACTTAATAACCTACAATGGACATTCAGACTATTTCCATAAATGCACCCGTCGGACAGACCCGATTAGTTGATATGATATGATGGAACTCAGTGTGTTAGCACGGAACACGACAAAAGCTGAAGATGATCATGTTATTTTTAAATCTAAAAGAAACATCAAATTATGAGTATAATGATTCCTAAAATAAATTATTTTATTATAACACAGCCACCATTTTCCTATTTGGTAATTTATTTTATAATTATGTGGTATATTATTAGGGTTGTTAGTCTCTACTGAGGTATATATTTCTGTGTGCTGGCGTAATAATATAATATAAATACTCCCGACAAGTATAGGCAGATGTACCTCTAATGAATATAATATCTCAATGTTTTGTTTAATGTTCTAAGGTTTTTCAACAATTTGATACTCCTTGATGTAATGGAGGGTATATTAAAAAAATTAGAAAATTAAGAATTTACTTTCATCGTAAAGATATACCACATAACTATAATAACATATAACACACATATTTTACATCATTAGATACGCTAATGAAATTCTAAAATTTTAAATGTTTGACACGTTTTCAGAGTTATACATATTTGCATTAATCCATTGTATAATACAAATTAAAAACACCAATTTCAATAAACTTTTAGACCAGTTTTACCACATTACATGTATTTACAAAAAAAAAATCAGTTACTGAAATCTCAAACTTCTCTTTAATTATGATCAAATAGAAGTATAACAGTATCGAAAATTTTGTTCACCTAAAAGTTAATCTTAAACGTATAAAAGCAGCAACTCCCCGGATTGGTACCACCGCCTTACTTATTCCTGGTAGCTGTTAAAGTAACTTTTGTTCGAGGTCTAACATCTTGGCCTCAGGTTGGCAGCGCACCATTACCACCTTTGGTGTCTCTAGGCGGCGTGAATTTCTTACCATCAGGAAATCCGTGTGCTTGTTTGCCTTCCAAAATCTTAAAAAAATATGTATATTATAATTATATGAATACGAAGTTTTATATTTTCTGGCAAGCTTTTACCAGCACATATCTGATTATAAGTTGAATAATTTTTATAATATTTTATATTAATTATAAAAACATGTATAAATTAAAACGGTAAACTGTTAATGATTTACGTATAAATAGAAGTAATTTAAATTATTTTAATGATATGAATTAAATAACGCGGTGATTAAATTTTGTGTCAAACTAGTCTAAAAATTCGTTACTAAAATGGTTCTGATAAATAAGTCGGTTTCACAGATACTACGAAGATACACCAGGACACAGGACGTATTAGATTAAATTTTCACAGCGACACGGATGTTTAGTAAGGACAGCCCAGTATACCGGCATCTACAATTCTTTAGCACAGCAGTAAAACCAGCTTTGTCGCATGATTGAATAAAAAGTTGGGACGTTTTTCCAGCTACAATATATTCCTAAATTTGAAATTAAGTAATCTAAACATCAATAGCACATGAATAGAATAAATATTAAATAAGTATCCCTGGAAAATTTAAACACACTGAACCTAATCCCAAAATAAGCAAATTACATGCTTATGTTATGAGAGTTAGTCAACTATTCTAATATATAGAAATACTTATTAGATACCAGAATAAATTTAATAAACATATCTACCAAATGCAGACAATGTGTCCTTTAACATATTAAAAATGAGAAGTATGAATTTTGAACGCGAACACAAACATGTTATGTTACACTCTATGTCCAGTGGACACATAACATGTTACGCTTATACTCTATGCCCAGGGGACACATAATAATTATTAATTGGAAGACTTATGGTTTGGTTTGGCTAATCCATAACATTCTACAGATAATATATAACTAGATATTCTATAGTTTTACTTCTCATTTTGTTACTTAAAATACTGTATAAAGTACAACAGTACCTAATAGGAAAAACATCCCATCAAAAAGTAAATACATTGCTAAAAAAGAAAACTAAATAAGACTATGTTACCGTGTTGGTGATGTGATTGCGCCTGTTGTGTATTCGTTGACTCGTCCGCAGTACGTTTGAAGAAGTTGTGTTGTAGCGCATAGTACGGCGTTACACGTTGTTTCGGGTCGTATTCTAACATACGCAGGATGAGGTCCTGATAAAAATTCAGATGGATACAAGTTAGTGTTATCAACCGTTGGGAACCTTATTAGGCGTACAAATCTTATCTTGAACCAAGTTGAAACTAAGTCAATATATTTTAGACTTTATTTAATTGATTGTTCTCAGACAGTAGCTAAGTTGACATTACGACTTTGTAATATATACAATATTTGTCAGTTTAAACCTTGAAGAGTTTTCTGAATGTAAGACAGTCGCACCTTAAACTTGAGGTAGTCCGAGACGGAGTGGCCGGGCTCGCCCCGCCGCCGCGCCGCGGGCCCGCCGCCCTCGACGCCGAGGATGTCGTGCAGTCTCCGGGTGCCCGCCGGACGGTACTTCCTGTAACCACTGACATTACACAACACTTTATTCACCATACAACCACACCCGAATAAGCTCCATCATTCAAGAACTGACTTATTTTTATGTCCATCATGCTACCTAGCATGCCGCATGTTATCCTACCAAGCCCCTTGTTTAATTGTCAATATTACCTTGAACAATATTAGCACGTTGTCTATCCAGACTATTTTATTTAAGATAGTCGTGACGTCCAATTGTTTTTTTTTGGCCAAACTGTGTCATTTCAGGTACATATAAAGTTCATGCAAGTGGTTTTTAAAAAAACCTCAACTACGACACCTAAAAATGTGTTAGGTTAGGATTTTTTACGACGACTCATCCGGATTGGCATCACCGCTTTACTACTACTACTTATAATTAGTGTGCTCCACCAACTTGCTCCGGAATGGATGGTAGGATAGCTTAATAAGGTATCTTATTTCGCTAAAGCAGCCTCACGGTATCAAACGAAATAATACCATCTTTAAAAAATGCTATTTTTTAAAAGAAAATAGGTCTTATTTTTTTTTTATTAAAATAGTATATCTATTGGCAACCATGACAAAATTGAACAACTTAATAAATTTTTAATATCTTCTTCATAAATTATTATCAGAAACCTCAAAGAATTTCATACATTTTTATATTAGTAAGCATTAGTAGATCCCTATTATAACAATGTCCAGCCAGATTACACGAGAATCAGATAGAGCATAAGCTTGCTTGCTATCTGTATGTGAATTTTTTAATACACCGCAACAAATACTTACCCATCTTTGCCTGCAACTTTCTTTAGAACATAGCCACCACCCTCCGACGCTGGCAACTTGTCAAAGAACTTCCTAGTTTTATGTGCCTGAAAATTATTACATACACATATTACCTAAAGAATTACTAAATACTAAATGTAGCGTCACTCTAAAAATATGCATATTTCATTATAGAGCATTATTTACTACTAGATGTTTGCCCGCTATTTAGTCAGAGTCGAATAGTTATTATTTTTATATAAACTGTCATCCCCTATTATATTCCTTTGGGGGTTTATTTTTGAAAATAAAATTAGCCTAAGTTTGACCTCGGATCTTTGGCTATATGCATATCAAACTTCATTAAATTCGGTTTAGCGGTTTAGCCTTGAAAGAGCAATAGCACAGGACCTTTAAAAAACATATAGCACAGAATTAAAAAATGAGTGACTGAAATAATTATTCTTAATAATATGGACTCTGGTCACCAAGTACAACTAGACCGTAATGGGTACTCTAGTACCCAATAAAGTTGGTAGAAAAGTTTGTTAATTAAAGGAACAAGTGAATATTGGCAAAACATCAACAGCGGCGACAATAATTAAAGAAAATCGTCTGGATGAAGATATAATGGCTCTTGAGTCGCGATAATTGTCCAACTTTCAACAATATGTACCCGCCATTTAATTTGCACCGCCCCGGCTCCAAACTGACCTACTTGTGTTTGTTTCACGGAAATAAGACAAGTTAACACTTTAACATGTTTTATAAAACCTTAAATAGTTTATTTGAAAAATTACAATTAATTTAAACATAAAACATGAACTTGCAAAAAAGGATTGCTTGGATTAGACCATGTGGCTTTAGCTCATTTATTATTACTAAAGGTTGTTATTATGGGTTTCGTAATAACCCATTGAATAGTTTATCTCTTTTTCGTAGTATGACAATTTATTATGAATGTACTAGCTGTTTGTCCGCTACTTCGCCTGCGTTGAATAGTTACGATTTTCTTCCCCTATTATAGTCCTTTAGAGGATATTTATAAAAAATGGTCTATGTTTGATTTCGGATTATTAGCTATATGAATACCCAATTTTATCAAAAGTTCAGAGGTTTAGCAATGAAAGAATAACAGACAGACAAACAAAGAAACTTTCGCGTACCGATATAAGTATATCCATACAGAAATGTTTGTTCTTTAACTCGTCTTCAATTTCATAGACGAAAACACGAGAGTAAATAGAATCTTCCAATAGCATACCTGGTCCAATAGATGATCAGGCGGCATGCCCAAGACCTCGACGATCTTGTTCATTTGATCTAATTCGTTTGCCCCGCTGAAAAGGGGCTCGCCCGTATGCATTTCAACTAATATGCAACCCAGTGACCACATGTCAATCGCCAGGTCGTAAGGTATGCCTAATAACACTTCAGGCGATCTGTAGAACCTTGACTGAATGTACTGGTATATCTGTAAAACGAACGAAACACTTTAATATAATAACAATTGCATCATTAAGTATAATATAACATCAATTTTCTTAGTAACAGTGTATACCTCAAATAATGCTTTTATTACGCGACACTTTTTAAGGTTTTATTTTTTTTATCAACTGTATCCAAATTTATGTCTAATTTCGATTTTGACGTTTCGACTCAATACACATTTTTTTAAAAAGAAATAAGTATTTTAATCAAAGACAGGGTTCGAACTTTGAACGCGACCTTAGTCTTATGGCGACGACTGTATCTACTGAGCCACTACGAGTTAAGACATTAATTAATGTAATTAGTTTAAAAAATAATTAATTAAGTTTAGTAAAGTTACATTAATTTACTATCAGCAACTTGATTGAAAAACCGAGATAAAAAAGCCTCTTTGTTATTGCTTTAAAGTTTTATTTTTAATATATTTTATTTTCCTCTTTCATTTGCTGCGGACTAAAAAATTTAAAGATATTGCTTTAGATAAATAATACAAATTTTAGATATATCGGATACAACTTCTACAATAGAAAAAAACAATTATCCTAAACAATTATAATACATTTTAGATCGAATCGAAACGTTGCGTATCATAAGTTTTTAACATATAATTCCATATTTCAAGCAAAGACAATATTAAGAAATATCATTTTGATCACAACAAAAATAAAAAAAAAACATTAAAACATTGCCAAAATCCGATGTAATACAAGTACAGGAAAATAAGTGTCCGTCGGTCAAAAGATCAGCTCAATTAGTACATAATTAATGTCATCATTTACGGTCGAGTTAATTGCGTTCCAACGCACTTAAATAATAAACATATATTTAATAGTTGTTACAAAAGAGTCCTCTTGTATATACTATTAGTTCATTATTCACTGCGTAGTTGACGATAACCTTTGATATTTATGAATCAAAGTGACAAGATGAAACTTAATCGCTCAAATTATTAGGAATTTTATCAATGAATTAGTTGAATGGAACTTTGTAAGTATTTTATAATTAGAGCAAAAAAATTAAAAAATGACTAGATCGCATTTATTTATTTATACGTACAAAATCTGAATAATGAACAACGAATTTGGCTTTTAAGGTTACTAAGGTTTGGTTTTTAAAGTTAATAGTTAATGCATTATTTTTGTTAGAATATAGTTTAGTATATGTTTAATTAGTGATTATTTTTGCTCGTATGCTAACATGTTTTTAATGAGTGTAATAAAGCAATTAAAACACTGAAACGTGAGTAATTTCAATATTCCTGTTTGTGGGTAAAGCCAGCCAATAAAATTAAACCTCTTATTAACAAATATAGACTTAAGTTCAGCCTGGTATTACAGTCTTTATTGCATTGTGATACAGACTATAAAATGAACTTACGGCTTACTTAAGTCTATGTTTATTAATAATTAGGTGGTTAGTGCTTGTCGTTGACGTGTTCCGGTTCGAAGGATTTTACTTACTTTTGCTGGAGGCCTAAAATCACGGCCTCAGGTTGGCAACACACCATTACCGCCTTTGGTGTCTCTAGACGGCGTGAATTTCTAACCACCAGGAAATACGTCTGCTTGTTTGCCTTCCAATATCATAAGATAAAATAATAAGATGGCGTATTTGCCACAGTTGGCAACGCATATTAATATATCTAGTATGAAAAAGTAGCGTGTATTTCTTAGCACATGAAATCTAATCTGATTGCGTCACAATGTTATAAACTATAGAAATAATTTAATAATATTTTTTAAGTGCGTTTTTACCTTACTGTGATATTATTTCAATAAAACATTACTATACGGAAGACCTTTACCATAAGTTAGCACAGATTACGTGATGAAATCTAAAGCGTTTCTGTCTGAAATTTACTTAATTCTTTGTTACCGGTAGAGGCGCTGTTCAAAATTTTAGCGAATAGGTAGCGAATTCTAGCGCCACAAACTTATGGTAAGAGCTCAGATTATAGCACGTAGGTATTCAAGTCGCGTTTTGAAGACGACAACATTATCGAAATAATATTACTGTACGAAGTCACATTATTATAGACCCTAGCCGCCTAACCACAAAAAAAATGGTAATATATAAAATAAAATATATTAAAACACAATGCCTGTTTAACTGAACACGTTCAAAAATTTAGATCCATCTAATAACATACTAAACGTAGATAACGTGGCGTTTAATGTTATATTATTGGTTAAGAATCCAATTTTGATTGTGTTTAATAAAACATGTGTTCTACGAATGTTTATTTTTTTTGTAGTAAGACGGTATAATTTTGAAATAACTCAATTCAATTATATGTAGATACGTGATTTGCAGCAGATTTTGAACAAACTAGTTGAAAAAGCCTTAGCAAAACCTAAGTGAGAGTCTGGTGTATGTTGTAGGTAATAACCAGAAACTTAGCACAGTATTTATTTAAATATAATCTATTTGAATAAATAAACCAATTCAACTTAGCCAACAATGTTCAGTACATACCCTTTGACCTAGTTGACACGAACTACCGAAGTCTACTATCTTGATGGCCGACCTTTTGGGATTGCATAATAGTATATTTTCAGGCTTAAGATCACAGTGAATTATATTTAGTTCTGAAAAACAAAATAAACAATTATGTGACAATACATTCAATTATTCTTGTAATAAAATATGTTATGTTTCACAATAAACTAATAACAAAGTATCTTCCCGCCCGTATCCCCAAACAGTAAGGCAGAGATACAACCACCCTCACCACTAGCCACGACTAGCCGAAGAAACTAAGTCGTACATTGTGACACATTGGAAATCTATCGCAAACCAGACCCATATACATTGTTTATTATTAGAAAATTGAAAAATATACACACGGAAACGGATATCACCGCTTCATGGTAGCTACGCACGATTTTATTATTAAGAATAAGGCCCATCACACGCATTCGGAATTTTGTTAAGGAATTCCGTTTCGAAAAAAATTCTAACGCATTTAATCCATAGAAACCTACTGCTACCCACATACATTCGGATTGATTTCCGTACGGAATTTGAGACGATTTGTAAGGCTGAAACTTTCGGAAACGGAATTCTGTAAATCTGCATGTGTGCGGCGGACCTAAAACCTTTTTTTGGTTTTTAATGTTGCAAAGAAATGGAAGAGTTTTGGCGTTTTGGCGCCATCGAGAGAAAAGATGGTCAAATTTTTTTCATAATTATTGAGTTTCGTGTTAATATTGAGTGAAATTAGTCAATTTTGGTGGCATTTTGTATAATTTCGTTCAGTGAAAGTGCAGAAATGAAATAATCAGGAAGAAATTAGCGTATCGTGTATTTCCTCGTTGCCGCCAAATCTCATTATATGAGCTTGGGTAATGAGGCCATCGCTTTACCCAAGAGCCTGACATGACTAATTGACAACTTATGAGTTATGACTGATGACTAATTATAATTTGTTAAAATTAATGTAAAATTTGAAGAAAATTTCTACTTGACTAATGGCAAAATACTAACGTGAAGGCGAATACTTAAAGAAAGAAAGAAAAGAAGAAATGTAATTTAATGACTACGGCTACTTACCAGGTTGACTAAGGAACAGCAACGCGGTGCACAACTGCTGCGCAAACTTGCGCGTGAGGTTCAGAGATACGCCGCGGAAGTTGGTGTTGCGCAGCAGATCGTACAGGTTGTACGACAGCAATTCGAACACTAGGCACAGGTGGTTCCGCCACATAAAGTGACGTTTCAGTTTAACTGGAAAATAGCACAAATACACGTAAATAACAATTTACACAAAAAGTATCTTCACGTCAACTTCCCCGAAAAAGTAGACAGAGGTATAAACACACGGGTAGCAGAAGATTCAATGTGATAGGTGGCAAGCCTATAGTAAACCGGGTAAATATCTAATACCAAGAAGTGTTGTTTTTTTTTTCAGAAAATTGAAAAAAACACATGTTTTGTTGCTCGACCCGGGGTTTATAACCGAAACCTCGCGAAGTAAAGTCCAACACCGGACCGCTGCAACAAAGAGACTATTGATAGATGATCCCGTCAAAGTAGCATGTAGACACTTTCCAGAGAAAGTGATGAGGTATCTAAACATAACAATGTCAACTATACTAACATCGATTATTTAATAAACTAGCTGTCCCGGCGAACTTCGTTCCACCCGTTCAGTTTGTATGAGGAAAAATAAAGTAATGCTTTTCCAATTTTCCCTGCAATGTTCCCGGTCTTTCTCTTCATAAGAACCTTCTTCTGACAATAGCTAACACAACAAAGAAAGAATTAGCCAAATCGGTTCAGTCGTTCGTAAGTTATGCGCTTACCAACACATTTAGTAATTCATTTTTATATTATAGATAAACGATTTTCTGTTCAAGCCTAATATTATGGCATATATAATACTCCTGTTAAATAATTTAGTAATAAACACAAGCCAAGTACGTGTTTTCAAATAACTTTCTGAGAATCCGAGTCATGCGTGAATTGGATGAAGGGTGTAAACAAACGCTTTCGTCGAAAACATCAAACATCCAAACCTAAAAATAAAATCTGTCACTTCTTACACGGTAAAAATACAAATTTATAAAAAGAAACTTTATTATTAACCCAGAAATAAAATGCCAAAAATATCCTCGTAAAATCTAAATAAATTACGTTGTACTGTCAGATGTTAAAAGTAATTTCGACATAATCCTCATGTAATGAAAGGAAAAATTAATTTCATCCGTTTTTGGTATCCGCACGAGCCGTAAAATGAAATTATCGCGTAAAGCCTACAGAAGTTGAAGCTTACATAAACAATATTTTTTAATGGGATCAGAAGGCAAATAAGCAGACGAGTGTCCTAATGCTAAAACACTCCGCCTGTAGACACTAAAAACAATAGCGCGTTGCCAATATGAGGCTGGCATATTACGCCTCTTGCGTTAACTAAGTCCATCGTTCTACTATCCTGACCGGAACATGTCAGTGGGGATAACTGACGTTGACGTGGGAGTTATATGAGGAATCATCTGGATTGATACCGTCCGCGTTTAACCCATATCAACAGCGAAAACACTCGAGTTCTGGTATGGAAGGTAGGGTAGTCAGTATACGTACTAACGCAAAATGATTAAAAATCCAGTCGCATTATTATTATTTACGTATCAATACTACGTTTAGTATAGTCAGCAAAAGAGGTAATGTTTGATCCAGTTGATTGCCTTCCAATTAAAAAAAAAACAAGTAATCAGCACTGAGTTTACAACAAGTAGTATTTATAATATACTATATTATATACTATATACTATAATATAATATACTATATATACTTATTTATAATATACTGGCAATAATAATATAATATAATAGAAAGAGCTATTCTTGATACTGGGTAAAAAAAATGAAGTATTTTGGATTTTCTTTTTTGTCATCCCAATAATAATAGAATATAAATACAAACAATACAAAAATGTATAACCTCACCTATATAATATTTGTTTTCGGCGTCCGCCCTATTCATCATTTCTAGTAACTTGACTTCTATTTGTGCCTGATTTAGGAAAGGTTTCTTATTTTTAATAATTTTTATCGCTACTTGACACTGCTCCTCGTTATCGTACGCTTTCACAACCTGTAAATAAAAAATAATTATATAAGATTCGGCTGCTCTCTTAAAAGTACATCTTAATTTACTGTAACGCCTCTATGTTAGTCGTTATAACCCAGTGTCTGAAGTCTAGGACCAATACTATTACCCGGTGTTTTTGCCCGTGTCCCCTGAGTAGAATAGACCATCTGTCTACCACTACTACTAGTGGTAAAGCGCTGTGCATCAACGTGCCCGAATAGGGATGCTCCGCTTAATACCACCTATACCTGCCGCCATAATGACCGTAGCCGATGTACTTGCATATTAATTCTAAAACCTCGAATGGACTTACTGCAAGTTATACGTTGCATATTCAGGCAAAAAAAAACTACTCGTCATTCTGCTGCTTTACCGACGTTCGTATATTTTTATCAAGATCCAGAATTGAAATTTTCAGACAGTTTATAAATGTTCATACTAGTACACCCGATCCCTAAAAAAGGTAACCGCTCAGATCCGTCCAATTACCGGCCTATAGCTATAACTTCCTTGTTTTCCAAAGTTATGGAACCCTTAACAAACTGCCAGCTCTTAAGGAGCACCAGCTGTTAAATGACCGTCAATACGGTTTTCGTCCTGGTCGTTCAGCTAGTGATCTTTTAGTTTACTTAACACACCGATGGGCGCAAGCAGTCAAAAGCAAGGGAGAAGCATTGGTTGTTAGTTTGGACACAGCGAAAGCCTTTGGTCGGGTGTGGCACAAGGCGCTTCTATCGAAGCTCCCTTCTTACGGTCTTCCTGAGAAATTATGCAAATGGGTCACTAGTTTTTTGACGGAGCGCAGCATCAAGGTCGTTGTCGACGGTATATGCTCGGAGTCCAAGCTTGTCAATACTGGTGTTCCCCAAGGCTCTGTGATTTCTCCTACTCTGTTTCTTCTGCATATCAATGACATATTGCAAATTAGTAACACTCATTGCTATGCAGACGACACTACTGGGGAAGCCTTATACTTTTGCCGTCAGAATATATATCGGGAACATGTCATTGAGAGCCGGAACCAACTTGTGTCTGAAATTGAAAATCTCCTGTTTGTAATTTCGTTTTGGGGTCAGCAAAGTCTGGTGCAATTTAACCCTAGCAAGACACAAGTTTGCGCGTTTTCCGCTAAAAAGATTCCCTTCGTCGCATCTCCTCGATTTGAGAGCGTTTCCCTTACCTACTGCCACAGCCTGCATTGGTATACTTAGCATTGACATTTCGAGTGATGTCCAATTTCGTGTTTATCTGGAGGAGAAGGCTAAAATAGCCTCTAAAAAACTTGGTGTGCTCAGTTAAGCGAGACAGTATTTCATGCCGACTCATCGCTTACAACTATACAAAGCGCAAATTCGGCCTCATATGGAGTACTGTTCTCAACTCTGGACAGGGGCTCCACAGTACTAGCTCCTTCCGTTTGACCGCATTCAACGGAGAGCAATTCGAATTGTCAATGACCGGGCAATTACCAATCGGCTTGATCCCTTGGCGCTGCGTAGAGATGTTGAGTCCTTTAATGTTTTCTACCGCACCTATCATGGGGAATGTTCTGAGGAGTTGTTTGGTTTAATTCCAGCCGCTGATTTCCACCTTAGGACTTCGCGACAGAGTTTAAAGTATTATGCCCACCATCTCGATGGGTGGCGATCTACAACTGTGCGATTCCGAAGACATTTTTTACGTCGCACAACACCTTTGTGGAATCAGTTACCGAGGGCGGTATTCCCAAACAATTATGACTTAGGGACCTTCAAGAAAAGAGCGTACTCATTCCTGAAAGGTCGGCAACGCATTTGTGATACTCCTGGTGTTGCGGATGCCCGTGGGCGGCGGTGATCACTTTCCATCAGGTGACCCACTAGCTCGTTTACCTCCTCTTGTATAAAAAAAATAATAATACAGAAAGTTGTCCAGCGACTTCGACATTGTTCGACTAGTTATCGACAGAGATCGTGCTAGACCTACAGGAGATACGTTTGCTTAAACGCCTTTTTTAGCTAAACAAGTAATCCCTAACTGGCCGTGAAATAAACGAAATCCGTTTAAAAGATTATCATTTATTCAGATAAACATTTTAAATATCGTTGGCGAGTTGCGAACTGTCGTTTAACAAAACATTTCGTTCCATTACCGCTGTTGACACAAAACCCTAAACTGTAATTTTATTAATCTTTTCGGTGCCCTATTTAGCTATTTCAGCAATTTTTTTTTATTTGATGAGCTCGCCTCTGATCAAGTAACTTTTAGCTCAAATGCTTCACGCACCGCTAAAAAGAAAATCTCGCATGACTTTTTTACTCGCCAATGTTTAATCGACAAAGTCCAATGGGTCTCCACGATGCTCGAGTTACTAGACATTTAGCACCGCAGGCTCCCTTACTATTGTCTAGATTAGGAAGTCCATTAAGGGAAAGACCAGATTTAACTTTTTGTATCGCCTATAAATGATTCGCGGGATTTTTGTATCTTAGTAAACTTTCAATTTTATTGCTTGCATTGCCTATGGATTCGCTCACATTAAGCAATAATTAAATCCTTATATGGAAATTACTACGATGTTCAGTATAGTCCATGTCCTTTCCAGGTTTAGATTATTACCTTACATATTAAGCAAATTAGTGAAAAAAATCTAATAACTTATGATATTTCAATTTCACAATTGCAAGTGTGCTACCGAATAGTAAAAGTTTCCAATATTGTCCATTTATCTTATGAAAAATATGAGCCTCAAGGTCTGTCTAGCTTGTAAGACTTAAAAATCAAGCATTAGCACTATCTGTCATTATCGTCATTACTGTGATTAGGCATAACAGTTTAACAAATCGTAGTGATTGGTATCTTGCCTATTCCTGTCGCCACAACGTCAAACACTGCTAGCGGTTTGTAGGTATCTTTATATGTTGATGCTTCTTAGAGCCCAAGCACACTACGAAATATACTTTAACAAAATACTAAAACGTTGTTTTCTAGATGTTTGAAGCAGTCTCTGTGGTAGTGTCAGTATCACTTAAACGTGGGTCAAAGCTTTGACTTCCACTTTTTATTTTGCGGTGAAATTCTCTATTGAACACTCGTTGTCTTCGGCAGGGGCAAAATTCTTATGTCGACCTCCTACTGACTTAAACCTTATGAAGAGTCTATCGTCAGTAAAAAGTCTCAGTTAGCTCCACAAACATTTTGTTTTTGAGTATCATCGCTACTCAAACTTTATAATATAGCCCAGCATAAAGTCTTACCTGTCCAAACGACCCCTTCCCAATCGGCGACGAGATCTCATACCGGTCGAGGAACTTCTCTCCCTGTTTGATGATGTAGTCGTGATTGTCATCGTCGTACCCATCATTGTATAGTTTCCGTTCCTTCTTATGTGATCCGTCGTCACCAAGGTATGGTTGCGCTCTCCGTTTTTTCTTCGCGTAATATACCTGTAGACAATAATAAATTGTTTAACATTTTTGATTTGTGACACTTCATAAATGCAAAAAAGTTTTTTGATAGAAACGTTTGCCATGAAAGTACGCAAAAGATGCATTAACCGATTGCAACATATTTTTCCGGTTAGAAAAGGACATAATCTACTTCTCATATACAAGTAGGTCTTTCAAATTAAGGGAAACGCGGAAAAATAGTCAGTAGCCTGGTAAATATGTTTGAGAGGGGATAATTACATAACATTTTATTTTTAATAAAAAAATATTCACAATTCTGTACAAAGGTGGACTTCATTCTACTTGGTTATTCTGTGCATCACCAATCCCTAACTTAATTTTTAAAATGTTGGGATGCACAGCACTTAGTTGCATATACAAATATGATAAAAGTACACACTTTACTAGTTAGACAGTGTTCGCTAACTTTGTATAATTGTATCGAAGGTAAATTAGCCAATAAATTTACATTTATGTACAATAGTACCACCATGAAGTAGTCTTAGATATACCAAATGTAATGTCACCGTCTTTAGACATATTTTGAAGTTTAACAAATTACAAAATACCTAGGTTTTAGTTAAATTATTACAACTAGTCATCACCAAATCATTAGTCGAGGGTGATGTCAAGAGTCTTTGAAATCGGATTGAAAAGAAAGGAAGCTAGACAGGTTTTTCGAGATCGAGACATTGGACACTCATACTCGCTGCCTACCCCGCTAGAGGATTGGATTGAAGATATCTGTAAACTTATCATCAAAGTTGTGGGAGTAACTATATAACATAATATATCAAACATATAAATTTTACAACACGCGTAGCAGCATTAAAGTAGAACAAAATTGAAACACAGGAACCCTTCAACTAATTTCGTGTCGTTTCCAACAAAATCCCTGTACATGTTTCATAATACATGAAGCGTCCACTACGAGATCTAATAGCGCCCGACGTTTCTATATGAAGAAGAGCTTATATTTTATTAAAAACTGTTTAAAATATCTCGTATCGCGGACATCGTGTCTAAGGACAAAATAATATATTTTGATTCTAAAACTAGATCGTGGACGAATTTAGAAGAATTTAAAAAAGTAAATATATTTACGCCCTTGTTCCCGAAGAGGTAGAGGAGGCAGAGGCACAACCAGGGCACCTACGATTAACCGAAGTTACAAAGTCTCACCGTGTGATAGATGGCAAGCCTATCGCCAACGGGGCACATATCCAATCCCGGGCAACGTTATTTTAAGAAGAAAATAAAAAATACACATTTTACATATTTTTATCGCTCTACCTGGGGGATCGAACCCGGGACCTCAAGAAGTCAAGTCCAACGCCGGACCGCTAGACCACAGCGGCGAAAAGAAAAGAAGTAGAAAAAATCTTATATGTAAAATTCTCGTGTCACAATGTTAGTTACCGTACTTCTCCGAAACGGCTTTACCAATGTTCATCAAATTTTATAAGCATATTCAGTAGATATAAGAGTCGGCTATTATCTGTTTCTCATACTCAATATAATAAGCGATAATTTGACCGAATTTCTTTATACTAAAATCACATACGAAAAATAGCAGAACAACTTCTGCCGGGACCGCTATATAGGTAGGTAGTACACATAAAACTGTTTCTACTGAAATTTAACTTGTTTAGTAGCTGTGGATAATTTGTGTTACCCCTAATAGACCTGAAGTAGCTATAAAGCAAAACCAGGATAATGAAAGTAATGAAAGTACAGATGTATTTATTCTCATGCTATTTGCGCTAGACCATAGCGACATTTTAGATATCACTACATAGTATAAAAGTAAAGTCGCTTCCTCTGTCCCTATATCTATTTGTTTGTTTAAATCTTTAAAACTACGCAACGGATTTTGATGAGGTTTTTTTAATAGATGAAGTAATTGAAGAGGAAGGTTTAAATGTATATTTCATAACCTTGCGAAGCCGGGGCGAGCCGCTAATCAAAGCGTTTATATGAAGAGGGATATGAATGTGCAGGAAGCTGGGCAGGTCTGCCTGTTCCGTTAGATACTTGGCGCGAAAATAAGAAAATATACACTATTTACCCCGAACTGTATCAGTACTCAATCAGCCAATTCGCAAGAAAAGCATTGTGATAGTATCTATATATACGTCTAACAACAATAGATACAAAAAATTACTGTAGTTTTCCAGACAGCAGTGCTAATATTTCCCAGTTTGAATTCATATAATTCCAATTTGTAATATATCAAAAACATTTATAAAGTTTTCAAATTTTTTGACAAACGTGTGACATGATTATTTTTTTAAATGAATTTTATAGACAAATGATAGCAGATTATGAATTAAATATGTCAAATTGGAACATAAACAAATTTAACATCTCCGATATTATGTTTACTTGTTAATAAATAGCGGAAATATTATATGCAAATAAAATAATAATCAAACATTCTCATGATGAAACTTCCGAGACGACTTACGATGCATACCAACTTAATGTAAAATATAAACAGGAAACTACTTCGTCTCCACCGAATAATAAACAGATTCAATTAACTTTTTTCAACAACAACAATTTATTTCAGTCCTTAAACGTAATATATATTTATAACAAGCTGCTTACCTGCGACTTTGTTAGCATATAATAAATGTTCAAACAAACTATCATCCTCTACCTATTATAGTATCTTGGGTTGATTTTCGAAAAAAAAGTCTGGTCAGTGGATGGATGCATACCAAAACCTCCTTAAAACCCGACCAGCGGTTTACCCTTAACAGAAAAGGAAAGGAAAGCTTAACAGACTTTTAACAGTATTTTTAATTCCATCTGCAAGCAAGACTATTTTGTGATTATGTATGTATGGAAGATAAAGTCTTTAGCACTAGTTTTTCAAACTGTTTTTTGTGTTGCGCTGCGCCTCAATATGCGTTCTAATGAGCCAGCAATATAATTATATTCACCTTGGCTACCTCATAATCAACATAAACACATTCATTCTAAAAATAAAATTTCTCTAATCATTCTGTAATATCAAACTTTGTTCAGTTCAAAAACACCCCCGCTGAAGACATTCCAAATCACATACAAATGTTGGTAAATACTCGAAACTCGGTCAACAATCCCGTACTAATTGAATAGAAAAGTATTCTAAATTATGTGAAAAGCGAGTCGATTGCGGGAATTTGGCCGGACGTTGACCCAAATATGCGGTTGACATTGATCGACGATGCTCGATACGCTTATATTAAAACATTCACAACTAGTAGCACCAAACACCCCGTGTTTTCCGGACATCCCCAATTTCCCGAAAATTTCCCCAATTTTCGAGTGCTTTCAAGTCTTTCTGGGAAATTTAGTTAGGAATAAAGCAACGCGCAGACATTTCAGTATTTTCAGCAGATACAATTTATTTTGATGTTGGAGCGTTTCATCATTATTCCTTCCGTAATATTAGTTAGTATTGTAATATAGTTGCAATATCAATTCGAATAGAGAAACAAAATCGCATCAATCAAGTTTACTTATGAATTCAACAGAGAAAATTATTGAACTAAACAAAATAAAATTAAATTTTGGGATTTTAAAATTTTGGAAATGATAAAAATGTGTTGGAAAACCCCACATTTACAAACAAAATATATAAATAGAACACCAACCGTAACCAAACATCTTATTTCCTTTGATTGATGATTTACAATTTTTTTGTTACCTAGCAGTTGGCAAAGTTTAATATAAACCAAAAAAAATTCGGGAACACTTATATAATAAATTTTACATAAAGAAATGCGGGAAATTCGTTTGCTCACTTAAAACATATTCCAAAACATGACTAATTATTAACTAAGCGATTTCAAGAACTGTGACAAATATTCTCGTTATGATAATATTATAATTGTCTAAAGCATTTTTTATCCAAATGGTAAACAAGTTATCCTCCTATTGGTCACTATTATCAAAGGTCATTATAACACAATGACATACTGTTAAAAGGAATATGCGATTAATGAATATGCGTCATAAGAACTCGTAAGTTTTTAAATGGCATCCATTTGGATACGCACAAAAATAAGTTTTAGAAGTAAATAATCGCTATGTATGAATGATTATGGTTTTGTGCGAAATTTTAGAGCTTGACGTTTAATAATTCTTTCCTCAAAATCTGTAAAATTTGGTAAACCTAGCCAGAACGACGCATTTATTTGGGACTAGGAAGTTCGTTGCTACCGTTTTTTATGCGGCACCATCGCGGCTCCACATGACTCACTCTAACCTCTAATTATAGTTTTGTATACTTAACCAAAACTTTTATACACATAGAGGATACGTGTCACATAACTTATGGTAAACATTTTTTTTGTATGAAATAATAATGGTTTGCGGTTTTGTCTGTGCGAAATCCAAAGACAATTTGTTTAAAAAACTGAGAGGCAAACAAGCTGACTTATATTTTGATGTTGTCTATCGGCATAAAATTGGTAACCGATTGATTCCTTGAGCTTTTATGTAAGTAATAAGTCCACCGGCTATTCTTTCACCCGAACTCAAAGACAAAACGCTTAAGATGTAGATACTTTATGTACGGCTACATAAAGTATCTACATCTTACGTCTAATTGTTGGCGCGTTGTCGAATACCATCCAAGACACAATATATTAATATTACTTTTAATTTTCTCTCCTTGCCGATGTCATGCGACAGGAAAAAAATATAACTGGTACTTATCGAGGAGAATTGTTGCAAACCTTGATGATACCTTTTGTTGAGCCTTATTATTAACTCCATTTGTAGCCGAGTTTACGTTTAAGAAGCGAATTCGATTATCTATTTTCATATAATTAAAAATAAACAAGTGAAACAGTGCCAGTGTACTCCGAAATTAATAAACCTATTATACTTCAGATATATTTAGAATTCACAAACGAAAACAACTATGCAAACATTAAGCTACCTATGAATGCGTCAGCGTGTGCGTCACAACGACCAACCGTGTCTAGCAGTCACCAGTCACCACCGTTACGTAACAACAACATAGCATGCACTGCATTCGTAACGGAAGCGTCACATATCGACGCGCCCGAACGATAACCCAAATTTCGGTTTGCGACCTACATATTTTCCATAGGATATGTTGTACGTCATAACAATCGGGATGTTTAGGTAAAAAAAACATGACTTCATTACACCTTTCATACTACTCCTATAGACTATAGCTGATTTCACTGATTATATTGAAAACCGAGTTTATCAAAACTAAGTTCGGTGTACACGAGGTCAATTTTATCGGTTGCGATCCTGTTAACAAGCTGCTGCAATTCCTAATAAATTAACAAAATTCTAATCTCCATCTCTCTACTTACTCTAGAATCTACTTACCACGTAGAAAAGTTTAATAGTAAAATATTTAAAATAACATTATTTTGAAAATAACATAATAAACAATTGACTAAACACGTTTTTACGTAGATCGCGTTTAAATTTGACTGTGAAATCCAGCCTAAAGAATATATTATAAGCTACAAATCAAGGTAACTGCCAGGTCAGCTTGCAAAAGGCGGGTATATGTTTAGTTGTCAATGACATTGTGACTGATGTGGTGAAAAAATCCCACAATGATCTCTCACTCACTCAGATTTGCCAGTTAACCCTAGCCACTGTCATATCCCACTTCAGAGAGTGGAGTAGCTGGTAAATATATGCGACAGCTTTAGATTACTTTTGGTATCTCTACGTGGCGTTATATTAATCACCATCAGAAGACGTGTCGATTCGTTTCGAAATTCTTAGGCCTGGAGTTTGACAACAGGCAGTTGACTTCCATTCTTCAAAGGAAAACTTCCCGGAACCGACAAGAATAAACACATACATACATCATTATCTACGCGCGAAGTCCCTTACATGGTAGGCAGAGTCTCGAGTACCACGACCTTGCAAACCTGTCAAGCTTTCTCCACATTCATAACTCTTTTCAGATTCGGATAAAATACTGTAGAATGAAAAAAATAAGAACTAAATAAATAACAAAAAGACTCAAGATCTAAATGTATTAATTAAGATTCAAACATGGGGTTTCATAAATAAATTTAATAATAATAAATAAAATTTTACAAATAAAGGTTATATGGTCGACTACTGTATTCTTTTTGTATGTTGATCGATTTTCCAGATATTTCTGAATCGAATTTAAAACTTTTTTTAACGAAAAGTTTGAGATGATCTCATTGCCAAAGTCGCCTTTTTGTCTTTTTTTTGCATAGCAGTCTGAATTTGGAAAACGATTTCCAAAGACAAAAGATAAAATTTGGTTATTTTCCTTGTGGAAAAAGTTTATCTTTTCAGAATATATTGATATTATATTGATATTTTTATATGAACTTAAGCTTAAATCGTCATGTACTGTATTTGGAAAACGATTTCCAAAGACAAAAGACAAAATTTGGTTATTTTCCTTGTGGAAAAAGTTTATCTTTTCAGAATACATTGATATTATATTGATATTTTTATATGAACTTAAGCTTAAACAATTACTAAAATTAAAAACAGTATTTATGAAAATAAAAATGTGAATCTTGTCAACAAAATACTTATCCATATAAGTACAATAAGCTTGAAAAGGGGTACAAAGTTTTCTCTTTACGTGTTAATCTGAAGAAAAATATAAACTTCTTTGAGTAAGGTCAGGGCTGTCAATAACTGCCGGTCAGGGCTATCATTAATTTCAGAAACGGTGCGAGTCATAGTTGCATCTCGGCTGTGTTATCCTGAAATATTTTTGTCTTCTTGCCGTTTTTTTTAAAAGCCGTTTAACGTAACGATGAATGACGGTCACAAGAAGTATTAAAAACAACGTGACAATGATGGGGTAACTAGTTATCCGGAAAGGTATAGAAGAACGTCCTCAATTTTTAAATTAACTTGTTTTATCTAAGTCTAATTTTTTATAGTTATCAAATTATTTCCTTTTTTATTTTTATTAATTAATTCATTAATTAAATAAATAAATTTTTAATTAATTATTAAATAAATAAATTATTATAAGTGTATTGTTTATGTCTGTTAATAATTATTGTATCCTATCTTTCTTTTTATGGTACACAATATCTTCTATAACAACTCCAATACTATGAGCTTTTTTTAATAGTAGAAGGTAAAGAAGCATACAGATTTCCAAATAGTAGGGAAAACTACGCCAGTAAGTAACAGAGGGTAATTTTGCCAACCTCAAACTCAGATTGCCATGTGTGACTTACGAGTCTAATAATTTAACTTAATAACATCGGAACACCACCAAGAAAAGCACCTCTTTAGAAGCAGGAATAAGGAGTGAGGTAGAACAATTTAACCCAGCTAACGCAAAAACTTTACAGTTTGGTCAACAGCAAATTTTCTATAGTAAGACATAGTCGGTAGCCCCCTTTAACAACGGGAATATTAAAATGGCTTTTGATAGAACACTTCAAGCTCGTTAATTTTAAGATATCAACACGTAGACTTCATACGCATTGCCAATATGAGGAGAGGATAATAATCATCTATCTTTCACCCGCTACACTACAATACGCCCACCAAGCCGAAATATTATGGCAACCATAAAAGCTACGACAAGATTAAATTATACTAAGGTATCCATCCGGGAGCATCTTCGCAGAAACCCATGACCTATTCTTTTAGTCTGAAGCAGTCGCGGGGTTGACTTAGGTACTACCGCTCTGAGGATTACAAGATGCCTACCGCTATACCGGACGCCTATAGTCCGAGCCTAGTGGTTATGGCATTCAGCAGGCCAGTGACCGCGGCACGTGGCGAGATGAACGCGTCGGGGAGACGGCGCGCGGCGGCTGTCATTGATTTTCCCCGTTTCCCCCCACCCCTTCGCAACCCCTCCCACCCCGCGTCTCACCCACTTCCAGCGCCCGATAACGAGGTTAACGGGCGACGTGCGCGTCTCCTAAACTTTAATTATACCCGTACACCCGTCGTGCATGTTTAACCCGGCCTCTATTCACCGTTTTGTTTGCACCTGATAGCGGGACGTGATCCGCTATTTTGTTTGACACTGTCTTGTTCCGGTCTGTTGCGTACGGTAGACGACTTGCACATGGGGTCTCACATGCCGGCCCTGAGATCGCTACGCACCGATAATATAGATGTAAAATATATGTAACGGAGATCTATTCTACCAGACGAAATCTACTAGAAAGAAATGAGATCACGAAGACTATCATTACTTACCGACGGCTGATGAGTTGTTGCCGGCGAGTTCAAATGTATCTCCAACGACGCGACGTCTGGAAAGTAAGGACCTACCCGCAACTTTTTAAATGTTTTTTTCTGTGTAGGTATTTGCAATGTATTCTATCTTTCGCTTACTATAATTAATGATATTTTGATTGTAATGTAATGTTTAATCATTAAGATTGTGATACACTAACCGTCTTAATAATAAACGCAGCGTTAGTTACTCCAAGGTTCAACCTAGTATTCTAGTCTCTATTGCAATGTGATACAGACTATAATATCAACTTAATATCACTCCTACTCCATGTTTATTAATAAGACGGTAGATGTTTATTTTATTTATTTATTTATATACAAACACGTAGATATGCGATGCGAATGTGGAGACTTTTAAGTTACAATTGAACATAATGTTCATAAAATATGTGTTTAAATAAACACACATTTTCTGTGAATACCAAATATTTATAAAATACCACGATTATTTGCAACAAGTTCTACAATAGGTTTAATAAAACGTTTCTTATTTTACCTTTTAGTTATTCATGTGCCCATAATTTCTTTTTAAAGCTTTATTTTTGAACACACGTTGTTTTCACCGGTTTTCGACGAAAAGGGTTATTTGCTCACCTTTCTCTTTTTATTTAGATTTGAGTTGAGACCTTTGCTGCCTGCTCTGTGTATCATCAATTCAGAATTATGTTTTCCTATGGCGCAAGACATATTGGTCACACTCACAGCACATGTTGGACCAAAGTGTTAGGCCGACATATTGGGTATTAATTAAGTCGGGTGAAAACTTAGACCATGTAATTTCCAAGTCGCACTGCCAACCATACGCGAGGCTCGTTTTCGATTCCAGATAGGGGCAGACATTTATTTATGTTTCTGGTGTACGTGTCTGGTGTATTGGTATGTATTTATTTATGTATCTAGGTGCTTACAAAATGTACCTCAGAATTAATTTAATACTTTTTATGTATTAATCAATATCAATGATTAACATACAAAACACTGGGAATTTGTTTTGAGATATTGTTCATAAACTTTATTCACTTATCATTATTAAGTTTTCCATTATCTTTGCCGAATGTGTACTGCGGCCTTAACGAAGGTTATGTCATAACAAAATTTGACCTTCAAGTGCGGCGTAAAACCGCGGTATACAAAAGCGAGTATATTAGACTCGATAATGTGGTCGTACATTATACGGTGTATGTATTAATTAGCGGGATCTGAGAAAGTTGCGGTCTCGACGAAACCGCGGACGGATTCCTGGTCGTCGTAGATAATATATTAACAGATAGATAGGTTATCTTATGAGATGCGAAAACAATAAGTAGGCGGATTTTCTAATAGTAAGAGACACACATAATCTACGGGTTATCAAAGGCGGTAACAGTGCGTTGGTAACCTGATGTCGGGATGTTAAGCATCATATGCTCCAACATATTACAACATGACAGTGACAAAGGCAAGGATAGTATACCGAGTGAGTTATCGCAAAACTCCACTACCATAACCTAGTCAAGGTCACGATTTCAGTAACATAAAACCGACTTAATGCGAAACCGAAATGAGCAGGAGATTCAAGCCCATGATGCGACTTTTGTCCAAGCAGATAGGTAGCATATTTTTGGTATATACTAGAATAAAAGCCGATCAGACTCATAAGGGGATTTAGTAGATTCCGATAGACATCAAAGTAGTTATTATGCGTTTAAAAATCTATTGGTGTCATTAAAGTTATCGTATCGGCCCAAGTTTACCGGATACCATGTCCGGTAATAACCCACTCGGAACCTATAAATGGACAGCATCAATGTTATGGAACTAAAATGATAGAATCCCATCGGAGTAAGGTGTAATAAAAATCTAACGCCTGGTACTTTAGTGGTAACTTAGGCAGCATGACTTGGGTATTAAACTTGGTAAGCGATAAACCAAGTGCTTAGAAAAATAACTTGTCAGGATTTCAAGAAGTCGTTTATTGTTCATCATATTTTTCGTTTATCATATTTTTATATTTGCATAGTGACATAGCAAAAAAGTAGGCGCCTGTCCTGGTGGTAAGAAACAACCGTCGCTTATACACACTTCAGATGTTGCTAGACTTTTTCTTACGGCCGGAATCTTAGGCCACGTGTACTACCGGCTACTGTACATTCTAACACGGAACACAACAGTCTGTTGCAGATTTCGGAAAACCAGTCGAAGCTTAAAAAAATAATACGCTTGCACGATCTTGATTTAATTTTAGTTAAACTGTCAAATATAATGTGATTCAACCATATTTAAAAGCTAACCCAGAGGTAAATACTTAACCCAAAAACGTACAAGTGACCCTTAGAGACCAATAAAGACTAGTGGGTAAACATTTTCATATTTTTATTAATTACAAGAAATGAAATATTAATCTAAATTTACGATCTATTGCCTAGTATACATAAACAATATTTCGGTGCAATCAATACTCGAAAGATCTATTTCGTAAATAATTTAAGGTAGCAATTATGTAATTTGGAAGAAAATGAAACCGATATTTTTTAATTGAATTCTATTCAAATATTGAAACCATATATGTTACATACGGGAATCAAACATGTTAAGTTTTTGAAATCACCAATGAATTCAATTTCCATATCATACTATCTAACAACCAATATTAATAACCTATCTAAGATAAGAGATTTTGGTATTATTAGATCAGTTGTAAGGTAACCGCTGTTTTTTTCAATAATCAACAAAAACATCACAACAACTAAACTTTAGAAGGCCTATCTATATCAGAAGATAGGTTATTAAGCTTAGCCGTAAGTGATCTGAAAAAAATTCAGTACTACTTATGTATAATTCAAAACCACTTCCAGGATCTTTATTAAATTTAATCCCAAAAATCTAGGAAGCCTCGAAATTGAAATAAAAAAATGTTTAATCTAGCAAACAGTTCTATGTTAAGTTCGACTTATAAAGCGTACAGTCGATCTGAAATTGAAAACCTCGTGCTTTTCCGAAATTCGTTTGAAAAGTTCTCAGCACGCGTTTAACGGAGGGTTATTTCGGAAGCGGGTAGTGTGAGTGACCTTGACATATTTTTGTCAGCATTTTTCGCCGACTCCTTATATCAGAAAACACGTTGGCGCGTAATGCAGAGGCCCATCATAAAAACCCGATGTTATCGCCTGGAATTTTGAAGATGAAAATAAGATTAGATTTTGACCCTCGCCTTAGCCAACTTTTTAAAAAACAAAAATGGCAAAGAAGCAGAGGATAGATAAGATTAAGAAGTCAGGGGTGCGTCGCCAACCTGAGGCAGAGGTGTCAAGCCTGAGACCTAATAAGAACACGACAATGGTGTGTACTAGCGTAGCATTACCATCTTTAGTGTATGCAGCCTATACGCGACTTACGTTTATCCCTCACTTAGGAGGAAGGAAATCGTTAGCTTCACTGCCTTTCAGCACTATTAAAAAATCTGACTGATTACTCTCAAATATTTACACCGTCTCTGTGATTGATTTAGTGCACGTAATAACTTACAGATAAACAATAATATTAGATTTATAATGTTATCAATTCTAAACACCATTTATATTTATCATCAACATTAGCATATCAAATGGCCGTCCGGAAATGCATTAACGATTTGTGATAACGCATTCATTTGTTAAACGGCGGGATGATTTATTAAGATAATTGACCCACCGACCACTTGTAGATTCGGAAACAACGTTTATACAAATGCTGTTCCGTAATCCAACCTAGATTTAGCCATTGAGCTCCTTTAATTAGTTTAATAATTAATTCTAAACAAATAAATAATTGTCGTCGAAATAAACTACGTTTTTATCAGTATTTTTGGGTTGGATGGAATCACTGCCATTAGGGATAACGCGTTTGTATTTCTGTTTTATTTACTTTTAAGTTCATCATATAATTTGTGTATAATTGTGTGATTTTCATCACAGTCTTCAGTAGTTACTCTTGAATCTAAACTTCATTCAAATTGGAATCGGATATGTCATTTTAGATAGTCTTGAACACAGTACGTAGCGGATTAATAACATTTTGTATTTACTGTTTGTTATTAAAAAAAAATTAATAGTGTGCTAGTACCGTGTTCAAGAGTACTTAAAATGACATAGCCGATTTCGATTTACAATTCGCAGGAAATAAAGATTCAAGAGTAACCCTGCATATTAGAAACTAACCTAGGTTAAAGGTCACATTTGCTTACGCAAAAGGCTTAACATTTAAGCTCAACTCTAAGACTTCAATTGTGCACAAAAATATAAGATCCTACCGATTAACATTTTTGACAGATAAAGTAAAATTTTATTACACTTGGATATATACCTAAATGTTTAATTAATTTGTTTAAACATTACTAGTAATAAAATTAAAATACTAGATGTTGTAATTAAAATATAAACGTCTTTGAGACGTCTGTAATATAGAAATATTTCTCAGCACTTATACTTTATATAATAAAACTTACTATCTACAATCTGCTTACTCGTATACTCGATATGACTATATGGTAGCTGAAGCAATGAATAAGAAAAGTTGAACTTCCTGACTTGCTTATATTGAAATTTATACTTGAAACATATTACATTATATTGGAACTTATATTGGATGTGTAATCTACAATGTATACCTATAAAAATGAATCCCCATTTGCAGTAGTCATCTCATCACGCCTTAACGGATGGACCAATTATGGTATTTCCATTTTTGTTGTGTTAGTTATGGTTAGGATAAGGTTTTAATGAAAAAAAAACCTGTCTTTGAACCGTTGATTGATACAAAGTTCGCCGCGTCGGCTAGTCTATATATAAAAATTAATCCTTAAGCAGGGATTAATTAATAGGAACAGTATAGGTATATAATATATTATGTAATAAAAGTCTTGGAGGGTAAAAACTCATTCAGGTAAAACTAGCACCATAGTGAGTTTTGACAAATTCATACAATCTATTGATAAAAACATGTCGATGATAAAGGTATTGACCATCACCAACCTTATCGTTAATAGGACGTAGGTGAGGCCTTAATATTTTATTTTATTGTAAAACACACACACACACACACAAAACTATTCTATTTCTTAAAATTCTCTTACATAGTTTATGACCTACTTTGTGCGCATGAATGAAAACTGACGGGCTAAGAACCCTGTAGGCGTCATTTATGTTATTTTAATTCGAGGTGTAAAGGGTGGGAGGGGGGGTTAACCTTTCACCTTTCTAATAAATAATAAACTCACGTGGTTGTGGTGTTTTATGCCGTTGCTGACTTATGTAATATCGATTTAAATTTTAACTAGCTGTTTACCAGCGTCTTAGACCGCGTAGAATAGTTACTAGTTACTAGACTTGTAGACATTCATAGAAACTTTCATCCCCCATTATAGTTCTTCTGGGGCTATTTTTTAAATAAAAGGGCCTTTGACTCAGCCTTTCCCAAAGTGGGCGATAACGCCCCTTGTCTGCTCTGGAAGTCTAGAGGGGGGCGCTGTGAGAATCCTGATTTTTTTTAACTCCAGGCGAAACAAATATATTATTGAGGTTATTGACGAGAAAAAACGGAGTGGGGGTCGCTACAAAACAACTAACTTTCAAAGAGGGCGTTACATGAAATTTTTTTTGGGAACCTCTGGCCTATGTCAAAAAAAGCAGGTCTTCAATTCTTTGCATTTTTAATTTAATCTATTAATAGTAGACCTGAATCGAGTCGGCCCGAGAATCGGTTTAGCCGTGAAAGCGTAACAAACACCCAGACAGACAGACTTTCACATTTTTATATTTGTAAGGAAGTAAGTGGAGTTTTGGCGCCATCGTAAATGAAGATGGTCGTAATTTTTTCACAATTATTGAATTTCTTGTTTGTTGAGTGAAATTAGTCAATTTTGGTGGCATATTGTACAATTTTGTTCAGTGAAAGTGCACAAATGAAATAATCATGAAGAAATTAGTGTATCGTGTATTTCCTCGCTGCCGCTAAATTTTATTAGATGAGCGTAAGTAACGAAGCCATCGCTTTACTCAAGACCCTGACATGACTCAGACCTATGACTTACGACTTATGACCCAAAATGACTTATGACTGCTATAAAGAATTTATTTACATACGGAAGACATGGCAGCATGGCCTAAAGGTCTTAGCCGGCCCCAGAAAGGGGCAAATTAACCTAAAAAAAAGAAGTGAGTATTATTGTGTAAATACATAGGAATGAGAGATTTACTAAGCAGATATACAATGCGAATGTAGGTAGGTACTCAGGAAGACCATGGTTGACATTTCATGATCAGATCACTCGGATATTATCCAACGATGGTGTCAATAGTCTCTGAAATTGGCGTGTTTGTATGAAAAGGGTAATGAATGTGAAGGAAGCCAGACAGGTTTGTCAGAATCATGAGGTTTGGCACTATGTACTCTCTGCCTACACCGTAAAGGACTTGGCGTGAAGGTATGTCTGTGTATATGACTCATCGTCATTCTTGTTGCAGATTGATTTGAACAGCTGTAGTTAAGACTCGTCGACATTTAAAATGATGTGCGAATTTTCGACCAAGTCGTCTAATCGTCTAATGGTAGCCAGCACGTTGACCTGAGCATGGTTACCACTTACCATTCCACAACTTTTAAACCACCGATAGACATTTCTTTAATTTTAAGAAAAAAAATACGAATAGTAAAAAATCAAACTACGGTCGTTCATTACTGATTGTTAGCTCTAACAAAACATTTTGTGTAACTATGAGCAACGCTTTGTCAGTTTTATGCAAACTACCAATGGTTATACTAACGGAATGCGGATCGTTAATAACAGGAACCAGGTTTTAGCCAAAGAGCTGCCGACCGAACACAATTCAAACCGCGGTGTGAACTCCTGTGAACAGGTGGTATTGCTATTATTGGCTAACAATCATATAATTTGCTCATTTTGTAATTTGGCATTTTGTAATTTAATTACGATTTTTTTTTGTTTTTTTTTATTAACTATTAACTGGTGACAGTGGGTAAGAGAAGTGTCCCTCTACTCTTATAATTACTCTGGCTGTATATATATAGTAATGCCGGGCGGTAAATGCCTTTTACAAACGATGATTGACAAAATTTATTGGCAAGTTCACATAAATACTTCAACTGTCATCATACTATAGGTCAAAGACATACGTCTTCTAAA
The DNA here is from genome assembly GCA_002245475.1 of Calephelis virginiensis. Lineage (NCBI taxonomy): Eukaryota > Metazoa > Arthropoda > Insecta > Lepidoptera > Riodinidae > Calephelis > Calephelis virginiensis. The sequence goes on from NJDC01003501.1 coordinate 37,846, forward strand.
TGTCAATCATATAAAGAGCTAAGAGTTGCGACGTTATATTTATGATTGTACTGATAAAGCTCGAAACAGACGCTCGACGAGCGGGTGTTATAAGTTTGACGCGAGTTCATGTGTGTCTGTTTGTAACATGATAACTTTGGAACGTATGGACCGATTTTGACAAAGGCTTTCTTGTTTGAAGGCTGATGTTATCGTGATGATTCTTAACGTTACATGTAGGCTGTATTAGGTTAATGCATTTTTTATTTAAGTGTTATTTAGCTATGTAACAAAACCAAAGACGAAAACAAGTGACTTTTAAAAACCCATGGCAAACCTGTGAAATGACGACGACCTCTTGTCAGATAACAAGAGATAGATAATCGTTCAAATTTTGAGTTACACAAGTTTTATAATTATGAGTTGAAGTTTATTCTACATAATAAAGTATAGCAATGTTAGTAAACAAAGTATTAGTAAATGATTAGTAATTTTGCAACTGATGATTTATAATAATTTGAAACCAAGTTGAAATAAATGGTGTAGTAAAATTGCAAGACTGAGTTCCACAATTCTTAAAATGTGGTGCGTAAAAGCTTCCTACACAAATTTAGTAAAATTGCTATGGATTTTTTTAACAGTGTATACAAAAAAATTAAACACAGAAATACTACAGGAACTAAAACTAACATTTTCAAAATCTTTAATAAGTTTAAATTCAAACAATACAAATGTTTTCAGAAAGTATTTACACATTTATTTTTCTTTATTTTGTGTAAGTAGGTATTAACACAATATCAAAAAGTCTAACATTAATTATGAAATACTAAAGACACAGACTTTGAACACATTAAAAAAATATTGAACTTGACGTATTATGCAAAGAACTAACAAAACGCCGAAAGTTTGAGAATGCAGTGTTGAGATAGAGTTCTAGATTTATAGAACACAAAAACAATTAACATTACGCCGATCTCCCCGAAGCGTAAAGCAGAAATACAAGCCAGGTGCCCGCGACTAGCGGAAGATAGTTCCACAATTGGATAGGTGGCAAGCCTATTTCAAACCGGGCACATAGCCAATCTCAGGCAACGTAGTTTTACTTAGAAAATTTGAAAAACACATTCTCGTTTTGTTGATCGACCTGGAAATTGAAACCGGGACCTCAAAATCAAGTCAAGTCCAACGCCGAACCGCTAGATCACAGAAACGATAGATGTAACACATACCATTAAACAGATTTCAAAAAAAGGTATTCAACTTACTTTTAGAGAAAAAATATTATAGTGTCAAAGATTTTCTTGCAGATAAGAATAAATAATACAGTATTTCTAATATGATTAATTTTATTTCAGAATGTTGGGTGCGAAGGAGTTTGTTCCGCCGTTTCTTCTCCTGTCTGGCTAGGTTTGGAAACGGTGGTAGTTTACGGTAGATAAGGATAAATTAATTTACATTTTTAAAATTATGTGTATTAATAAATAATCATGTAATCTAAACACAAACAAAAAACAGTGTGTAAATAGTAAATCGTGAATAAATAATTAAAAACCTATTAAAATATTTGCACACCTCATGTTGGTAGAATATGTAGGAACGCTTTTAAAATAATTTTGTAACATCTTTGTAACACTCATATTCCGTAAATAAATATTTTTTCTTTTCTTTTCTTTCTATAAATAAAATGCATTCGAAGCCGGTGGTCTGTTATACCTTTAAAACGTACACATAACAGTAACTCGTAAATCCGCGTAAGCAATTCAAACAATAAATACCATAGTAATCATAGGAATCCTGATGATGTCACGTGCATCAAGGATGCTGTCGGAGCAGGTGCACGGATGACTAACCACGATTGAATGTACAATGGACATAGTTATGTATTAGATGATAATTAGCTGAGCGGAGTGATTACATTAATCGAAAAGTCTGTTTACAAGTTTTAATGACATACGCGAAAGATTGACGTAAGATCACGTCATTAATATTTTTTATACGTGACTAATTCGCTCTTGTTATAAGCCTTTTTATAGAACTCTCATGGGAATCATTCGAACTACAGTCACAAGAAGTGGCCTATGTCCGTCTCTGGGTCATTGAGAAATTTTGTCATTGTCAATTAGAGGCTTAGGTGTTAAATAACTTCTCTGAAACAACCACACTTACTTCTCAATATTTAACATTAATGTTGAAGTCACCATGTAGTGTATCCACTTAGGTCCCTAATTCATTTCTAAGTAGAATCGCACTGGATTTTATATATATGAATTGACACAAGAGCATTGAGTCACCCGACGGCAACTGTTCAGTGTAGCCGATACATAACCACAACGCCAGATGCGTTGCCGAACTTTCAGAAATAAGATAAAGAGATAAGAAATAAGGAGCATAAGTTTGAACATAAATGTAGGAACTTTGTCAATTGCTAAAAGCCTTAAATAAAAGAAGGTAAAGATAGATGTACGAAACTGGTATGTCGTCGCCAAGGGTGTGAGAGAAGGTATTTGCTCTCTAAGTCTCTAATTTATCTACAATTCATATTTTTCTTAATCTCCGTATCAACTTGCCCTACCTAGGCTATTTAATATTTTCCATCGTCAGCGCTTAGTAGAACTTCCAAATATTAATACTTTTTAATGAAGAAAGACTTGTACTGTTTTACGTATCACTTACAATTTATTATTTTATAAATAGCCTACCGGTTTCGCTTATGACAGCATTATCAGGACTACCTAGGTCAACGGCTGGCTACGCTCTTGGAAACTGGTCATTACAGATTATTAGTGGTAATATAAACACTCTCAATACTATGTTACATACTTATCTGAACAAAACCGCAGTTAACTGCTAACACCATTATTAGCAAAAGTCGTTATATTGACAAATGCGGCGCCAGGGTCGCTAATCATTCCAGCCACGAAAAGTAAATTCGGTGTGAAACGCTAATGATACTTTTCAGAAAATGATGAGGATATTATACCCAATAATTACTGAGAATCACGGAAATACTAAATTTCAACAAATAGTCTTGCCACAGTTCTTATCGATTTTATAGCCCCACTGAATATTTGCAAAGCAAACGGATAATTTTTTTAACATTGGGCGTTTTGATTAAAAATACTTAAATATCTGTAATAATATATCTTTAAAGTTATTTGATAATGCTAATATTACGGAGTCTATTTAGCTTTTGCCAGGTTGTATTGTCAAATCTGACATATTTCTCAACTTGACGTTTGCTGATAGAACATGTTTTCATACTTAGGTTATAACATAATTACTTGTAATATGTACATCTTACTTACCTTGTAAATATCTCTATGTTTGTGACTCCTTTTAATATTGGGTCCCTTATGATTGTTAGTGTTTCTAGTTTTACTGTATTTTTTTAAGATGTACAAATATTGTAGGTACCTATGTACATCTTATTAACCTTGAAAATATCTCTATGTTTGTGACTCCTTTTAATATTGGGTCGCTTACTTTATTAGTGTTTCTAGTTTTACTGTATTTTTTCAATATTTCCTTTTCCATTATCCTTTCAAATAACTGAAATACACTTAAATTTAAAATATTTGACATCTTCAATGACACTAATGATTATTTTGAAGATGTCAAATATATTTAATTTTTATGAAAAAGAGGAAGTTGAAGTGACGTCAATTTTTAATCGACCTATCAGACAGCTTCATTTATAATTGTAAATTCCGGAACAGGTCCAGCCGCTATAAAAGGTCGTCGACAAGCCCGTCATCGAAGCATTATTATCGGGGCGTAAACAGTCGACGTATCTGAAGAGAAGAAGAAGTTACAGAGGAACTACTGCCAGATATCTATTGCTTGCTATCTGGTGTTTGCTGTATGGTGCCTGCTGTCTGGTACCTGCTGCCTGGTGCCTGCTCTCTGGTACCCACTCCTCAGTGGTGGACCCGAGGAGCCTGAACCGGCGGTAGCTGCCCCGCCTGTGTACTTTTCTGGCCACCTTCCCAGCTGCCCATTTCTGCTGCTGTTCCTGGCTGCTGAGGGAAGGTGCCAAGGGGTCCCACTATTCCAACTGCTGAGGCCTACAGCAGCGGTCCTCCGTGCTCCGTCGACAAGTCTTCGAGCCACCGACGTTTCTCACGCCCATCTTATTTTCGTTTAGCCGGCAGAAACTCTTGTATAGTGCACAGACATTTTATTGAGACTTTTATTTTATTTTAATATAGTGTTATTCCATTTCGGTTCTCCTTTCAACCTCCCATATTACCAGGATTCCCCCTACTCACGTTTGTTTGTTTAATTTCTGTCGAAATAGTGGTGGATGGTAGCTAAGCCATCCCCACTACGTTACAAGGTAGAAAGAAAATGGTATCTTGAATCCCATATTCCAAAAGCAGTGGACACACAAATAGATCACCCACGAAGTCCTATAATGTGATAAGTGGCTAGCATTGTGGTGGTGGTCCCTAATGCCAGCCGGGCACATATCCATCCCTAGGCAAAGCTTTTTAATCAGAAAATATGAAAAAATACACAACATCGCAAAGTCAAGTCCACGACGGACTACTGGTCTAGTGGTCAAGAGGCCATTCATATGCAAACATTAATGTAAATGTAATCGAGATGCAACTGCCAATGATTAATGCCCGGTTCCTATATTCAAGAAACGAGTCATTTTGCTTACGAATGATAGATTTTTGTACGAATAGTATACCAACGGATTACGCTTCATTGATTATAGGAGCCGGGCATAAGCGAAATAGCCCTTCGCCTACGTAGGCTACAGAAATAAATATGAAAACTAGTTAGACATAATTTATTAACGTCACTTGTACATTAACATATTTTTATTACATACATACAATATAACCTTATAATAAACGCTTATATAGTGAAACAGGTTAGCTAAAAGAAAACAATAAAAATATATTGTAAAAAGTACAAGACGCGATATTAACGAATTGTGTTTACAACGGAATCCCACCAAGCGCCGACGACAAGAAAAAACTATGAAAACTACTTAATTAATAATATTCAGCCGTCCTATGTTAAAAAAGTTTTTCGACATATGAATACACATGTCAAACTTTCATAGTACTTATCAACGGCCAGACGGTCGTAGCTCTGAAGAATCCCCAAAAATGACTGAGCCAGGGGTGAGCGCTAATTAATATTTCATACGCAGACGATATCGCGACAGACGGTGGCTACATCTAGCATCAATTAAACTTCCCGAACTGCACAAGTTTACATCATTAACACCATAAAAAGACAGTTATTGCGAGAAAATTTGCGCAATCAATTAGGAGTTTTAAGAGGGGTTGGGGGTGGATGCGTGAGTGCAGTTCGGGGAGGGGGGGTTGGAAAGGGGCCGGCGCGCGCATCTGTGTGCATTCGGCATATTTACCCCGATAGTGGGCGGACGGGTTCACTGACCCGACCCAATGCAAGGGCCGCATACGTAGGCCGCGACGCACGGGCCCCTTGGCCTAGGGTTACCAACCAGATCACATTCTAAAAAAACTCCAGACGTAAAGCTGCAGAATTAAAAAATATTTACACAAAAATTAAGCATCCAAGTTAGTGGCTATCAGATGGAAAGCAGTACTCGTTTTTAATGGGTATCTATGAAAAACATTTCAAAATGAGTTTCTGACGGCTAAATACCTTTTCTAAACCTTTAAATCAAAGCGATACCTTAAAACCCGCATAAAATCATATAAAGAAAACTAGTATCAAATTAATTAACACTTCGTATGAAGACAGTGCGTGAGAAGCGAACCGTCGCAGACGCCCATCAACAAGGTGATGTATGGAAACCTTCACTTCAGTGTACAAGTTCGAAATTCTAATATTTTGTCACACACATATTAATATATGTATTGGAGTAAGCGACATTTAATTTTTTCCATGTGTTTTATGTGAGAATTCAGCGAAGTAGTACACAGCTCTCCTTATGGAAAGAGACAATACTATTGCATATATTCCCCGTGTTGGTCCGGGCTCCTTCGCAGAATAGACCATCTGCCTTCCTGCCAGGCAGCTCGTAAAAGGCGAGCATAGGCTTACTGTCGCTAACACGGTCGACCACCTAGTCAGATGTCACGACATCTGACTAGGTGGTCGAGTTTCGCAGCGACTCACCCGGATTGGTACCACCGCCTTACCTATTCCTGCCGTCATAACGTCATGACGTGTTCCGGTTTGCTCTAGGCCCAACATCACGGCCTCAGGTTGGCAACGCACCATTACCACCTTTGGTGTCTTTAGGCGGCGAGAATTTCTTACCATCAGGAAATCCGTCTGCTTGTTTGCCTTCCAATATCATAAAAAAAATGTGGAATTCTACCGGCTACCCTACTCTCTAAAGCGGAACATGATATTGTCATGATGGCGGCAATAATGGGTAAGGCAAAGGATCCGTACCTAGGCAAGCTGCTGCACAGTACTCTACCATCAGTGGTCTTGTTGGCAATGATATGAACCTATATTTTAGCCTGTTCTCGCCTCTTACGAGATGGCTGGCAGATGCAGATGGTATATTCTACTCAGCGGACAGGACCAAAGGGGAACATTTTTTGTATTGAACGTTAAACGTTGACGTTTCATCATTAATTGTACATTTTATTGATCTGAAACATCTATAGCCGCACGTAAAACCGATTTCTGGCGTGGTGACGCATGCCGTGACGACGCGTCGCCACACTATACGATAGTATATATATACGGTTTATCTGCAGTAGTATGTACGGTGTGGCGACGCCATACGCAATTGACGATATACGATATCTAAAATAGTACGTCTACGTATTAGTATAAAATCGTAATATTTGTAATGTACAATATGTGCTATTCTATATAATATATAATATTACTTTTACATAATAATTTCGATGTTTCACATCTGCTAGACGTCCCGTGACGGCTCACATTTTTTTCTTATTTGTATAAATTACTTCGCTGTTACCGTGCTACTATCGTGTACCGATTTATAAATTAGGGTTAGTAGATTTGAACATGAAGTTAATAATCTGTAACAAATCATGCCAAGCATAGGAGAAAATACCTTATACCTTACGAGAAAATACTATTAAAGTATCTTTAGGTAGGTAGTTATTCCAGGATACTACCACTCTGTGCCATAAAAACTTGAGATATGACAACCCTATTCTGGCCCCACCGCACCGCACACCCATGCAAAAAGCTAACACCGTGCGTCAAGTGGGCACGCACGCTTTTTTAATCATCTGCAAGGGTATCTCTCAGATTAGCTGGCGGCGAAATTTCATTTGTGATAGGGAGACGGCAGACACTAGCTAGACATTCGACTGAACTGTATATTTTTATAGAATCCACATGAATGCAAATAAACAGGTCTAAACTTTAAAGCGCGTCAGCTGTTTATTGTATAGCCGTCGTAGGTGCTACGGAATACTGAAAAACCTCTACGCTGAGATGTACGGTACCGTAGACATTTTTTGCTTTGTACTAGAATTGTGCAGATCCGGCAGATGCGTTTCCGAAATTACTTTTAAGAGAAGAGTTTGTTCATTCCTAAAAGGTCGACAATGGAACTGGTGGATATTGCAGATTTTTGCAGACATTCGGGATCACTTACCTTCACGTTAATCGCTTGCTGGTTTGCCTCTTCTAACTTCTCCAATAAAATAATGTTAAGCCCTTTAGAGTGTAATAGTTAGATTACATTTACCACAATTACCACATGTGGTAAGCACAATTCACCAATTCAAATGAACAAGACCATCATCAAAGATCTGCCATAGCGCGAATCAGAGAAGGGAGATGAAGAAAATTGATTCTAGATTTTCATTTCCAAAAGTAAGCAGCAATAGAGATAACACCAGAAAGATAATGATGAAAAGGGCCAATTCGAATATTAGAACTACTACGCAAATATGTAATCTGAAACCAAGGTATAGATACCACGACACACCTCTTCTCCCTTAAGAAAAGTTTATTACAAATTCAGTAATGAACCATTCTTTAAAATTACCCAAACTAACTCGGAAGAATTTCATTATTTGCGAAGATATCTTTGCTCTCGGCAAATTTCAATTGTTACAGGAAGACTCGGAAGTCGTTGGCCAGACTTTCGCTGAAACTTGTAAATAATATAGTCAATACAATCTGATCTTGCTTCGAAATGATAAAATATTAAAAATCGAATCATAGGAACTAGTTTCAGTTTCTGGTTGGTAAGCCAGTTAACAATGTCCCCCCTTACACTATAGGCGTCGTATTCTTTCTGAAAACTTATTATCAAGAAAACTGTCTGCTTGTCTGCCTTTCTAAATTCTAAAAATTTACTCATTTTGTTCAAAGCTGCAACAAGAATGAATAATTTGCAAGGCACATACATTTTAACTTTCATACGAGTAAAAAGTGGGGAATTCTAAAATTATATTTACCGAAACTAATAAATGTAGTGATTAAAGTAGACAGACACATTCGTGGCGGTAAAGTATAATGTACCTTATGCAAAACCGCCCTTGCACCGGGCGAATGGTCGGATGCAGTGCCATAACCTACCCCAAGTGTTCCCCTCGTTGAGGCAGGTCGGGGCAGACGCTTTTGAAGGCCATTTACATAATAAACAGTCGTGTAAATAGTATTCACGATTTATAACGACATATTACACGATTTTTTTTTCCAAATTATAATAATGGTAGGGAAGTATGCGAATTCATATAACTTATGAGCGTATCGCTTCGCTAATGGGTATTAGAAAATTTAATAATGACTATTCTTATGTAAATAAAAATAAAAAAATATTTTACATTTCGTCAAAAGGGAAAAATATGGAATCCGTAAAAAAACATTTTTCATTAGGATTTGAAGGGCTTGGTGGTTTTCCTGATTGCACAACATACACGTCGTGTATAGACGCCGAAGGCTTTAAGTGGCGTTGCCAACTTAAGGCCTTAACAACTAATTACCCGTTTTTACTACTATCAAAAACACACGAAACACAACAGTGGCGAGATATGACCCCAGGAATCAGTAAAGTAGAAGAATGAAGGCACATATATAAAAATTGTCCAGGCGACTAAAAAATGGCATCAGAACACATTTTGAGCATGTTTGTCTCTCTGTGCACCGGTCGTGAATCACTCGGAATCTAATGAACAATAAAACCGATTGCGACAATTTAAAAAGCAGGTCCTCAACTTTCAGACGAAAGTGATGGGATACATTTTATAGCGTTTATTTAAGAGGTTCCCATGGAAGAAGGGACAAAAGAAAGATTAGTGTTGAAGTCGCCATGTAGTGTATCCACATAGGTTTTAATCAATTTATAAGTAGAATCGCACTGCATTAAACTTGGTTATTAAATGTTATTGATAAATCAAATTAATAAATCATAGAAATAAAGCCACCATGTATCCACCTAGATCCATATATATCCATTTAAATGTTTATAAAAGTAAATATTAGAATATGGCAATAACGCTTAAAATGCATTGCCATTAAATTAAGCCTATAGCCCCTAATATTAAAATTTGGCTGGTCCTTTCAAAGTAACCCTGTATATACTTCGTTTAGATACTTTACTTTACTTTTCCAATATTGTATCTGTTTATAGGTACAAAGTCAATATATTTTTACCTACAAAACCTACGTACCTTTTAAACAAATCCATCTCGCCGTTAAAAACTCCAATAGAATCTCGAGTACAATACATTATGCCTTTTCAAACAAAATAATTGCTTCCCCGCTTTTGAGGATATTTATTCGTGAACATCTCAAGCCGGTTAGTTGCAACAAACAAATTGATCTGTTAAATGAAAATATTCAAAGTACCAACACAAAAGGGAATTTTCGAGCCGTGGATACTAATAATGTATTTACGAATAATTCCCATTCAACTTTCTCAATACATTAACGTTGAAAATATTCGACTTCTAAATGGTGATATTTAAAATGAATTGCTTTGTGTATTTACCTGTTCGTCGCTAATAAAATATACACCTGGGAATGTTTGTAGTCGAGTCAACAGAAAAATATATAAAAATTATTCACGAATCCTGTTTACAAAGGAAAGCGTTTTTGATTAAATTAATAGAACGATAAGAAAAAATCGAATCTAGAAGTTCAAATCTGCTGATTATTTAACACGATAATTTATATTTTTTGTCAATTTTGACATGTCTCATAAAATATGCCACTGGTAATATACGATTATAGTCCAAAAAAAATAAATTGTTCTCCAATACTGATCAGTGAAAAAAAGTTTTTGGTTGTCATAAATATAGAAATCAGAAATAACGTGTATCTAAAAGATCAAATCAGCTAATAAATTAACACGATCATTTACATTTTTGTCAATTTTGGCATATTTCATAAAACATGACATAGGTTAATAAAGTTCATTATATTCACTAAAACTGTGTAATTTGTTGACAAATCAATACGTTTTAGTCGTCATTACTTCTCCACATCACTCTTCACAGTATCATCAAGGCTTTACAACAAAAGATAAATAAATCCATAACCTACCTAACTTAGCCGAAATTGAGACCACAGAAGAGTGAAAATTAAATCTTATTTTTTATTGAAATACACATAAAGCAGTAACATTGTGGTTTAAAGATTCTTTAAAATAAGAGATTTTTTGAATCCCCGTGTTGGTCCGGGTCCTCTCTGACCAATAGACCATCTGATCTCATATATGGCAAGCATAGGTTAAATTGGTCACTATCAACAAGACCGCTGGTGGCAGTACACTGTGGAACGACTTACTCTGGTACGGATCCACCGACAGTACCTAATCCTGCCACTATAATGACTGTGCCAGGTTCTGGTCTGGAGAGTACATTTACAGGGTAGGGCTAACATCCTGGCGATAGGACGACGACCCCGTCTATAACATGGTATTTATAGGCCACGGCAGCCTTAATCGTTTGTACGCCGGAACGCGCGTCCGCGCAATTCAGTGATACTGCCGCGTTATAGTCGCAGCGTACCAAAGGTTAACCATCAGGAGAGCTGACTGCTCGTTTGCTGATATCTCACATAAAAAAACTGTAGATCGTGCTACAAACTGTGCTGCTGTGCTAAAATGTCTCAGAACACTTGGTTTCAGACAAGATACATGCACTCATTGCAACCTTTATGCAACCTGCAGATGATTTATAAAATATATTGCTATTGCTATGCACTATAAAAGTATTGAAAGACTTCCTTCGAGATTAACTCATCAATAACAATGTCTATACGGATACAATGGACAAAACACTTAATCATGTCTCATGCAATTTCAGATCTACGTAAGGTATTGGAGAGATGAGATGAAAAATCTACAAAGATTATTTATATCAAGCAAGCTAGTGTTGGCCAGGACTCCTATGAAATACAAAGACTACCAACTTTTAAATAACTTACGACAGACGAAGATCGGTTTGTCTATCACTAACACCGTGACCGTGGTAGTTTTACGACGATTTGGTATCAATCAGAATTGATATCATTGCCTCATCCAATACTGCGACTATATTAGTTTGGAGAATACAGATGACAAAGTATAAGTTAATTACTCAAAAGACTTACGATCTCCTCCTTAGGTTAGACACGCAACATTAACATCTTTAAGTGTCAGTAAACGAAAAATAGGCATAAAAAACTTTGTTTAGAAAAATCTACACTATCTGAAATTTTATCACAATCGTAATCATTTGCACCATGAATGAAAAGCAAACACCTTCACCTTCACAAACTTTTGCTTATGTAAATACACAAATAAATATTGAAATAATCTGACAAGAAGAATATTTCGTGTATAATATTTGTAACCACAATGTCAAATAGGCTAGGGTATTTATTACCGTCAAAATCACGTTATATCCGTCTCACTCACGATACATAGGTTTAAATGTCAGTTTGCCGTAGACAAATTAACAACCAATACGAGATAAGTAATACCGACATACCCACTAGTGGTCCTACCCTAACGTGGGCAAGATTATCTATGACTTTGGTACGAAGTTTTCGTGCATTCAAAACGAAGAATCAAAACTTCGATAGGTCAAAGAATTCACTTCTCCATAAAAAAATTGTACTAACTCCTTCACTTTGTCACATTAAGCATACTTATAATCATAAGTAATCTGTAAATGTTATATGTAGTTTGCAAGAATAAAAAAACCACAATGTCCATATATTTTTTTATAATTTTATAAATATGTAAACAATAATAACCACATACATAGACATCCATTTGTTTGAAACAATAAATAATGAAATGCAAAAATTTGCTGTAATATGTATGTATTTATACATATTTCTGAAAAAAATAAGTAATGAAATAATTGAAATCATAACAACTTTTGACCAAGTCCCAGGTGCAGTATTTGTAATATAAAAAACGATTTTATTTATAAATTTAAATTTAAATCTATGTATTGTTGTATAGCACTAAATATAGTTTATTCTTCCCACCAACAACTTATACTGTGTTTGGGTTTCAGAATACATATCTTTAAACAGAAATATTTTTTAGTATAGGGTGTATAATCCTCTTCGATTAACTTAAATTTTATTAATATATGAATGGATACATTTTATTATGCACAAAACACTAAAATATTAGTCTATAGTGGTAATTTTATTGTACACGCACACACTAAACTAATTATTCCTTATTATAACGATAGTAATAGAAAGAGACGAAACAATTTTAAGGCTGTCCGATTAGTTAATACATGACATTTCTATTATATAATTTTAATCTATTTCTCGGAAAATGTTTAATAAAAACGTCACAAAATAATATGTCTAAAATGTTCCTCCTCTTTCATTTTTGTTTCATTGAAAAAAGATGGAGTACACCTAAAACAAGTTTCGTTAGTGCTCAGCAGAATTACCACCGCTATGACACCAAAATATTATAAGATTTACCGAAAGGCACACATTAACGGCCTTAGCGATTCGAGGCGATCTCTGCAAGACGATCTTAAGACAAGGTGACAATTTATGTATTTAGGACTAAGATATGGGGCAAAGATTAAATACTGATACAAGAGCAATACGAAAGTACGATATACACACACAATATTGTGTAAATAGTATTTTATATTTATACTGTTTGATTATTATAAACAAAAATAATAAATATGAATTTAAGTATATATTAATATTAATTATATATTTTAAAATAAGTACAGAAATAAAAAAATTAAAAAAGAAATCGATATTTTGCTAGGTATTGCTAACAATACCATATGTTAGCATATGTTTAGCTAAATTTCCACTATAAACATATATATATATATACATAAGCATATGTCTCATTCTACTATGTTTATATTTTCTGTACTAAAATATATAATGTGTAGGCATACAGTCAAACAACTTTTGACAGCTTGAGATGTCAATTAGTTATTAGGAGTTTGGACTTCGAAATCAACGACACGATAAATTCATGCTACGGTTGGTTTTCGGCTTACGTTGCACGTCAGTCTGTACGTCATAGGTAGGTATATTAGAACCAATACGCGATAAGTAATACCGACATATCCATTAGCGGTCCTACCTCAACATGGTCTATGTTATCTGCTCTGCTCTCTGACTAAACTAGTTTGCTAAGTGTTTCTCACTAGCGGCGTATCGCGACGTTGCACGCGTGGGTATGAAGATATATTAACTTCAGACTTTTAAGTATTCAAATGGCACAGGACAAGTTTTTAAAGAAAAGAAACCTACGTACATAACATGCACTGAAAGTTTTCTCTGCAACTTTTTATCATTTCACTGGAATATATATCCTATTTTTTATCTATTCCTGTCGCCATAACGTCAGTGCTTGCCGTGGACGTGTTCCGGTTCCTAGGATAAGGTAACCGGTAATCTTACTCTCGCTCGAGGTCTATTATCCCGGCCTCAGGTTGGCAACGCACCATTACCACCTTTGGTGTCTCTAGGCAGCGTGAATTTCTTAGCACCAGGACTACTTGTTTGCCTTCTAATACCATAAAAATAAAAAATCACTATCACACGTTTCATTTTCTGTGGATTAAGAGACAGAACTCACGGGTTGAAATTATCGCCCGCAAACTTGGCGGTTGATTATCGCGCGGCCAACGGTTGCGGTAAATAATTAATTAGTACAAATAGTATAAAATGGTCGCCCGCCAAGCGACCGCAGAGCGCGCGGTCGCAACCCGCCGAGGCGGCGGCGAGAGATCGCCGCTCGCACGATGACGACCGCTCGCGCGAACCGCAAACAACCGCGGGCGCTGCGGGTGAAAATCGCATCGTGAAATGTGATCTTACTTTTTGCATATAAATCTACATTCTACGGAATCTGCGGGCCCGCAACCGCCGCAGTCGCGGGTTAAAACCGCGCCGTGAGTTCTTAAGTCTTATCCATATTACGCTACATTAAACATTTCAAAAAAAAAAATACATAAGTTTTGTTGCAAATGCAATTCCAGCTTCTAAGAATTTTATTATTTGAAAAATCCCAGCGACCAAGCTTCCAAGAACAACCGTATAAGAAAAGTTTTTCAATGGTAAATTATAAATGATCACAACGTATTTCTAACCTTGACATTTGCTACCACTTCAATATTACCTATCTAAGGCAACAAATAATGCTACTACAGAGCAGTAATAGCAGATATGAGGCTATAGTTGCAAATGCAATTCCAGCTCCTAAGATTTTTTTATTTGAAAAATCCCTGTGACAAAGCTTTTAGGTTTTTTGATAGTAAATTATAACTGATCACAACGTATTTCTTACCTTGACTATTATAGAATTACAATGATGAATCTAAGATAACAAATAGTGCTACTAGATACTACAGATTAGTAACCAGGCGACCGATTTTATTTGTCAATGATTTACAAAAATATCTCAAGAACAAAATTCTAGTGGCCTATCTTAAAATATTGAACATGGCTGGTATTTCGGCTGACTAATACATTGTTACTCAATCGACTGTCACTAATGAAATCCAAAAGCTATCAGGTATGTTAAAACCAGTGCGCTTTCCTGTTCATATTGCGGCTACATAATTCTTATGAGAAGTTATAAGACACACCAGAACAGTCATGACGATATGACTATAGCACATTGTTTGGCTATCTTAGAGCATAGCACTTGGAGCTAGATTAACAAGAAGCTGACACTCAAAATAACGATGACCCTTGACCAACCGCGTCGTTAGACAAGTGACCGCCTCCACCGACTAAGCATGAAGCTTGAGTTCGATTCCTTAAAAGGGGAGGCTTCTGTGATGATCAGATGTGCTTATTAAATTTATTCTGACTTGACTAACACTCATAATACAAGCATTTAATTTGCTTACTTTAGGGTTAGGTTCAATTTGTGTACTTTGTCCTGAGTTATTAGTTTAATTAAAACTGCACTGGTGTGGACATAATCCTTAACATCTACGATTACAACAAGGCGTAGAATAGTGGCCTAAACTGTTGCACATTTCTATTAACGCGAAAAGCTTAAGCTCCCAGCTCGCTCTCCCAGCTCCCAGGTCGCCAGCTCTCAAGCTGGCGACCCATCATTAGCGTCTATAGTATCGTGTTTCTTAGAGCAGGCCGTTACACGGTGGGTTTTGTTATCAGTTTTACCAAAGTCATTGAATTTCGTTTGAATTTTACTCACCGTCGCCACACGTTTGGTTATCCGTCAGTCAATTCAAATTAAAAAAACCCGTCTGGGTTCGATTCAGAATCGTCCGAAATTCCCTATTACATTTTCTAGAATATCTTAAATGTTCACACAGATATTTTGCAAGTACATAATATTAGCTTTCCGCCCGCGGCTTCGCCTGCGTGAAATTCCCAAGGGAGCATTTAATCGGGATAAAAAGTATTATATCACCCAAGTCAGCTCATACTCTGTCTATACCAAATTTCATCAAAATCCGTTCAGTAGTTTCTGCTTGATTGACGGGCAAACATCCAAACAAAGAAACTTTCACATTTATAACATTGGTGTGATAGGTGTATCGAAGAAAGATTGAACCGTCATAAAAGCTGACGCCAGAAGGAAAATCGTGAACAAAATAAAACATATTGCGCCCACTCGAAGTAACGAGAAATGACAAGGTTAAAATTGATGTTGACCTTATCATTTCTCATTATTCCACTATTGAATATCGACTTTAGGATAAGTGCTCT